>CAKAJE020000890.1:0-33985 GCA_916610135.2 Macropis europaea
TAAACTTCTAGGGTAGGGCAAACAGAGACCCGATTAGATCATTTTATATTACGGTTAATATAAGAATTCAGCGTAATTCTATCACATTTGTTCAACTTACGTCGCTCCTATTTCAGATAGCGTACTGGGCTAGGGGTCATCTTAAAGCGCGTGAAATGGCGAGTAAAATGCACTATTAAACTTCTATGATAGGGCTATCGGAGACCCAATTAGATCATTTTATATTTTGGTTAATATAAGAATCCAGCGAAATTCTATCACATTCGTTCAATTTACGTCGCTCCTATTTCAGATAGCGTATTGGGCTAAGCGCCATCTCAAAGCGCATGAAATGGCGAGTAAAATGCACTATTAAACTTCTAGGGTAGGGCAAACAGAGACCCGATTAGATCATTTTATATTATGGTTAATTTAAGAATTCAGCCAAATTCTATCACATTTGTTCAATTTACGTCGCTCCTATTGCAGATATCGTATTGGGCTAAGCGGCATCTCAAAGCGCATGAAATGGCGAGTAAAATGCACTGCTAAACTTCTAGGGAAGGGCGAATAAAGGCCCAATTAGATCATTTTACATTAAGGTTAATATAAGAATTCAGCGAAATTCTATCACATTTGTTCAATTTACGTCGCTCCTATTTCAGATAGCGTACTGGGCTAGGCGGCATCTTAAAGCGCGTGGAATGGCGGGTAAAATGCACTATTAAACTTGTATGATAGGGCTATCAGAGACCCAATTAGATCATTTTATATTTTGGTTAATATAAGAATTCAGCGAAATTCTATCACATTTGTTCAACTTACGTCGCTCCTATTTCAGATAGCGTATTGGGCTAAGCGGCATCTCAAAGCGCATGAAATGACGAGTGAAATGCACTATTAATCTTCAAGGGTAGGGCGAACAGAGACCCAATTAGAACATTTTACATTATGGTTAATATAAGAATTCAGCGAAATTCTCTCACATTTGTTCAATTTACGTCGCTCCTATTTAAGATAGCTTATTGGGCAAAGCGGCATCTCAAAGCGCAAGAAATGGCGAGTAAAATGCACTATTAAACTTCTAGGGTAGGGCAAACAGAGACCCGATTAGATCATT
The DNA here is from genome assembly GCA_916610135.2 of Macropis europaea. Lineage (NCBI taxonomy): Eukaryota > Metazoa > Arthropoda > Insecta > Hymenoptera > Melittidae > Macropis > Macropis europaea. Next base: position 1,100 of record CAKAJE020000890.1, read on the forward strand.
TTGTGTTATGGTTAATTTAAGAATTCAGCGAAATTCTATCACATTTGTTCAATTTACGTCGCTCCTATTTCAGATAGTGTACTGGGCTAGGCGGCATCTTAAAGCGTGTGGAAAGGCGAGCTAAATGCACTATTAAACTTCTATGATAGGGCAATCAGAGACCCGACTAGATCATTTTATATTTTGGTTAATATAACAATTCAGCGAAATTCTATCACATTTGTTCAATTTACGTCGCTCCTATTTCAGATAGCGTATTGGGGTAAGCGGCATCTCAAAGCGCATGAAATGGCGAGTAAAATGCACTATTAAACATATAGGGTAGGGCAAACAAAGACCCGATTAGATCCTTTTATATTATGGTTAATTTCAGGATTCAGCAAAATTCTATCACATTTGTTCAATTTACGTCGCTCCTATTTCAGATAGCGTACTGGGTTAGGCGGAATCTTAAAGCGCGTGGATTGGCGAGTAAAATGCACTATTAAACTTCTACGGTAGGGCAAACAGGGACCCGATTAGATCATTTTATATTATGGTTAATTTAAGAATTCAGTGAAATTCTATCACATTTGTTCAGTTTACGTCGTTCCTATTTCAGATAGCGTCCTAGGCTAAGCGGCATCTAAAAGCGCATGAAATGGCGAATAAAATGCACTATTAAACTTCTAGGCTAGGGCGAACAGAGACCCGATTAGATCATTTTATATTATGGTTAATATAAGATTTCAGGGAGATTCTATCACATCTGTTCAATTTACGTCGCTCCTATTTCAGATAGCGTATTCGGCTAAGCGGCATCTCAAAGCGCATAAAATGGCGAATAAAATGCACTATTAAACTACTAGGCTAGGGCGAACAGAGACCCGATTAGATCATTTTATATTTTGGTTAATATAAGAATTCTGCGAAATTCTATCACATTTGTTCAATTTACGTCGCTCCTATTTCAGCTTATTGGGCTTAGCGGCATCTCAATCCGCATGAAATGATGAGTATAATGCACTATTAAACTTCTAGGATAAGGCAAACAGAGACCCGATTAGATCATTTTACATTAAGGTTAATATAAGAATTCAACGAAATTCTATCACATTTGTTCAATTTACGTCGCTTCTATTACAGATAGCTTATTGGGCTTAGCGGCATCTCAAAGCGCATGAAATGACGAGTGAAATGCACTATTAAACTTCTAGGGCAGGGCAAACAGAGACCCGATTAGGTCATTTTATATTATGGTTAATTTAAGAATTCAGCAAAATTCTCTCACATTTGTTCAATTTACGTCGTTCCTATTTCAGATAGCGTCCTGGGCTAAGCGGCATCTAAAAGCGCATGAAATGGCGAGTATAATGCACTATTATACTTCTAGGATAAGGCAAACAGAGACCCGATTAGATCATTTTATATTACGGTTAATATAAGAATGCAGCGTGATTCTATCACATTTGTTCAAGTTACGTCGCTCCTATTTCAGATAGCGTACTGGGCTAGGCGTCATCTTAAAGCGCGTGGAATGGCGAGTAAAATGCACTATTAAACTTCTATGATAGGGCAATCAGAGACCCGATTAGATCATTTTATATTTTGGCTAATATAAGAATTCAACGAAATTCTATCACATTTGCAAAATTTACGTCGCTCCTATTACAGATAGCTTATTGGGCTTAGCGGCATCTCAAAGCGCATGAAATGACGAGTGAAATGCACTATTAAACTTCTAGGGTAGGGCAAACAGAGACCCGATTAGATCATTTTATATTATGGTTAATTTAAGAATTCAGCAAAATTCTATCACATTTGCTCAATTTACGTCGGTCCTATTTCAGATAGCGTACTGGGCTAGGCGGCATCTTAAAGCGCGTGGAATGGCGAGTATAATGCACTATTATACTTCTAGGATAAGGCAAACAGAGACCCGATTAGATCATTTTATATTTTGGTTAATATAAGAATTCAACGAAATTCTATCACATTTGTTCAATTTACGTCGCTCCAATTACAGATAACTTATTGTGCTTAGCGGCATCTCAATGCGCATGAAATGGCGAGTAAAATGCACTCTTAAACTTCTAGGATAAGGCAAACAGAGACCCGATTAGATCATTTTATATTACGGTTAATAGAAGAATTCAGCGTAATTCTATCACATTTGTTCAACTTACGTCGCTCCTATTTCAGATAGCGTACTGGGCTAGGCGGCATCTTAAAGCGTGTGGAATGGCGAGTAAAATACACTATTAACCTTCTATGATAGGGCAATCAGAGACCAGACTAGATTATTTTATACTTTGGTTAATATAAGAATTCAGCGAAATTCTATCACATTTGTTCAATTTACGTCGCTCCTATTTCAGATAGCGTATTGGGCTATGCGGCATCTTAAAGCGCTCGGAATGGCGAGTAAAATGCACTATTAAACTACTATGCTAGGGTAATCAGAGACCCGATTAGATCATTTTATATTTTGGTTAATATAAGAATTCAGTGAAATTCTATCACATTCGTTCAATTTACGTCGCTCCTATTTCAGATAGCGTGTTGGGCAAAGCGGCATCTCAAAGCGTATGAAATGGCGAATAAAATGTACTATTAAAGTTCTAGGCTCGGGAGAGCAGAGATCCGATTAGATCATTTTACATTATGGTTAATGAAAGAATTCAGCGAAATTCTATCACATTTGTTCAACTTATATCGCTCCAATTTCAGATAGCGTATTAGGCTAAGCGGCATCTCAAAGCGCATGAAATGACGAGTAAAATGCACTATTAAAGTTCGAGGGTAGGGCAAACAGAGACCCGATTAGATCATTTTATATTATGGTTAATTTAAGAATCCAGCAAAATTCTATCACATTTGCTCAATTTACGTCGTTCCTATTTCAGATAGCGTACTGGGCTAGGCGGCATCTTAAAGCGCGTGGAATGGCGAGTGAAATGCACTATTAAACTTCTATGATAGGGCAATCAGAGACCCGATTAGATCATTTTATGTTTTGGTTAATATAAGAATTCAACGAAATTCTATCACATTTGTTCAATTTACGTCGCTCCAATTTCAGATAGCGTATTGGGCTAAGCGGCATCTCAAAGCGCATGAAATGGCGAATAAAATGCACTATTAAACTTCTAGGCTAGGGCGAACAGTGACCCGAGCAGATCATTTTACATTATGGTTAATAAAAGAATTCAGCGTAATTCTATCACATTTGTTCAACTTACGTCGCCCCTATTTCAGATAGCGTATTGGGCTAGGCGGCATCTTGAAGCGCGTGGAATGGCGTGTAATATGCACTACTAAACTTCTATGATAGGGCAATCAGAGACCCGATTAGATCATTTTATATTTTGGTTAATATAAGAATTCAGCGAAATTCTATCACATTTGTTCAATTTACGTCGCTCCTATTACAGATAACTTATTGTGCTTAGCGGCATCTCAATGCGCATGAAATGGCGAGTAAAATGCACTATTAAACTTCTAGGATAAGGCAAACAGAGACCCGATTAGATCATTTTATATTACGGTTAATAGAAGAATACAGCGTAATTCTATCACATTTGTTCAACTTACGTCGCTCCTATTTCAGATAGCGTACTGGGCTAGGCGGCATCTTAAAGCGTGTGGAAAGGCGAACTAAATGCACTATTAAACTTCTATGATAGGGCAATCAGAGACCCGACTAGATCATTTTATATTTTGGTTAATATAAGAATTCAGCGAAATTCTATCACATTTGGTCAATTTACGCCGCTCCTATTTCAGATAGCGTACTGGGCTAGGCGGCATCTTAAAGCGCGTGGAATGGCGAGTAAAATGCGCTGTTAAACTTCTATGATAGGGCTATCAGAGACCCGACTAGATCATTTTATATTACGGTTAATATAAGAATTCAGCGTAATTCTATCACATTTGTTCAAGTTACGTCGCTCCTATTTCAGACAGCGTACTGGGCTAGGCGGCATCTCAATGCGCATGAAATGGCGAGTAAAATGCGCTATTAGACTTCTATGGTAGGGCGAACAGAGACCCGATTGGATCATTTTACATTAAGGTTAATATAAGAATTCACGGAAATTCTATCACATTTGTTCAATTTACGTCGCTCCTATTTCAGATAGCGTATTCGGCTAAGCGGCATCTCAAAGCGCATAAAATGGCGAATAAAATGCACTATTAAACTACTAGGCTAGGGCAAACAGAGACCCGATTAGGTCATTTTATATTATGGTTAATTTAAGAATTCAGCAAAATTCTCTCACATTTGTTCAATTTACGTCGTTCCTATTTCAGATAGCGTCCTGGGCTAAGCGGCATCTAAAAGCGCATGAAATGGCGAGTATAATGCACTATTATACTTCTAGGATAAGGCAAACAGAGACCCGATTAGATCATTTTATATTACGGTTAATATAAGAATGCAGCGTGATTCTATCACATTTGTTCAAGTTACGTCGCTCCTATTTCAGATAGCGTACTGGGCGAGGCGTCATCTTAAAGCGCGTGGAATGGCGAGTAAAATGCACTATTAAACTTCTATGATAGGGCAATCAGAGACCCGATTAGATCATTTTATATTTTGGCTAATATAAGAATTCAACGAAATTCTATCACATTTGCAAAATTTACGTCGCTCCTATTACAGATAGCTTATTGGGCTTAGCGGCATCTCAAAGCGCATGAAATGACGAGTGAAATGCACTATTAAACTTCTAGGGTAGGGCAAACAGAGACCCGATTAGATCATTTTATATTATGGTTAATTTAAGAATTCAGCAAAATTCTATCACATTTGCTCAATTTACGTCGCTCCTATTTCAGATAGCGTACTGGGCTAGGCGGCATCTTAAAGCGCGTGGAATGGCGAGTATAATGCACTATTATACTTCTAGGATAAGGCAAACAGAGACCCGATTAGATCATTTTATATTTTGGTTAATATAAGAATTCAACGAAATTCTATCACATTTGTTCAATTTACGTCGCTCCTATTACAGATAACTTATTGTGCTTAGCGGCATCTCAATGCGCATGAAATGACGAGTGAAATGCCCTATTAATCTTCAAGGGTAGGGCGAACAGAGACCCAATTAGAACATTTTACATTAAGGTTAATATAAGAATTCAGCGAAATTCTCTCACATTTGTTCAATTTACGTCGCTCCTATTGCAGATAGCTTATTGGGCAAAGCGGCATCTCAATGCGCAAGAAATGGCGAGTAAAATGCACTATTAAACTTCTAGGGTAGGGCAAACAGAGACCCGATTAGATCATTTTGTGTTATGGTTAATTTAAGAATTCAGCGAAATTCTATCACATTTGTTCAATTTACGTTGCTCCAATTTCAGATAGCGTACTGGGCTAGGCGGCATCTTAAAGCGTGTGGAAAGGCGAGCTAAATGCACTATTAAACTTCTATGATAGGGCAATCAGAGACCCGACTAGATCATTTTATATTTTGGTTAATATAAGAATTCAGCGAAATTCTATCACATTTGTTCAATTTACGTCGCTCCTATTTCAGATAGCTTATTGGGATAAGCGGCATCGCAAAGCGCATGAAATGACGAGTGAAATGAACTATTAAACTTCTAGGGTACGGCGAACAAAGATCCGATTAGATCATTTTACATTAAGGTTAATATAAGAATTCAGCGAAACTCTATCACATTTGTTCAATTTACGTCGCTCATATTTCAGATAGCATATTGGGCTACGCGGCATCTGAAAGCGCACGAAATGGCGAGTAAAATGCCCTATTAAACTTCTAGGGTAGGGCAAACAGAGACCGGATAAGATCATTTTATGTTATGGTTAATTTAAGAATTCAGCGAAACTCTATCATATTTGTTCAATTTACGTCGCACCTATTTCAGATAGCGTATTGGGCTAAGCGGCATCTCAATGCGCATGAAATGGCGAGTAAAATGCCCTATTAAACTTCTAGGATGAGGCAAACAGAGACCCGATTAGATCATTTTATATTACGGTTAATATAAGAATTCAGCGAAATTCTATCACATTTGTTCAACTTACGTCGCTCCTATTTCAGATAGCGTACTGGGCTAGGCGGCATCTTAAAGCGTGTGGAAAGGCGAGCTAAAAGCACTATTAAACTTCTATGATAGGGCAATCAGAGACCCGACTAGATCATTTTATATTTTGGTTAATATAAGAATTCAGGGAAATTCTATCACATTTGTTCAATTTACGTCGCTCCTATTTCAGATAGCGTATTGGGCTAAGCGGCATCTCAAAGCGCATGAAATGGCGAGTAAAATGCAATACTAAACTTCTAGGATAAGGCAAACAGAGACCCGATTAGATCATTTTATATTCTTGTTAATATAAGAATTCAGCGAAATTCTATCACATTTGTTCAATTTACGTCGCTCCAATTTCAGATAGCGTATTAGGCTAAGCGGCATCTCAAAGCGCATGAAATGACGAGTAAAATGCACTGTTAATGTTCTAGGGTAGGGCAAACAGAGACCCGATTAGATCATTTTACATTATGGTTAATAAAAGAATTCAGCAAAATTCTATCACATTTGTTCAACTTATATCGCTCCAATTTCAGATAGCGTATTAGGCTAAGCGGCATCTCAAAGCGCATGAAATGATGAGTAAAATGCACTATTAAAGTTCGAGGGTAGGGCAAACAGAGACCCGATTAGATCATTTTATATTATGGTTAATTTAAGAATTCAGCAAAATTCTATCACATTTGCTCAATTTACGTCGCTCCTATTTCAGATAGCGTACTGGGCTAGGCGGCATCTTAAAGCGCGTGGAATGGCGAGTGAAATGCACTATTAAACTTCTATGATAGGGCAATCAGAGACCCGATTAGATCATTTTATGTTTTGGTTAATATAAGAATTCAACGAAATTCTATCACATTTGTTCAATTTACGTCGCTTCAATTTCAGATAGCGTATTGGGCTAAGCGGCATCTCAAAGCGCAGGAAATGGCGAATAAAATGCACTATTAAACTTCTAGGCTAGCCGAAGAGTGACCCGAGCAGATCATTTTACATTATGGTTAATAAAAGAATTCAGCGTAATTCTATCACATTTGTTCAATTTACGTCGCTTCTATTTCAGACAGCGTACTGGGCTAGGCGGCATCTTAAAGCGCGTGGAATGGCGAGTAAAATGCACTATTCACCTTCTATGATAGGGCAATCAGAGACCAGATTAGATCATTTTATACTTTGGTTAATATAAGAATTCAGCGAAATTCTATCACATTTGTTCAACTTACGTCGCCCCTATTTCAGATAGCGTATTGGGCTAGGCGGCATCTTGAAGCGCGTGGAATGGCGAGTAATATGCACTACTAAACTTCTATGATAGGGCAATCAGAGACCCGATTAGATCATTTTATATTTTGGTTAATATAAGAATTCAGCGAAATTCTATCACATTTGTTCAATTTACGTCGCTCCTATTACAGATAACTTATTGTGCTTAGCGGCATCTCAGTGCGCATGAAATGGCGAGTAAAATGCACTATTAAACTTCTAGGATAAGGCAAACAGAGACCCGATTAGATCATTTTATATTACGTTTAATAGAAGAATTCAGCGTAATTCTATCACATTTGTTCAATTTACGCCGCTCCTATTTCAGATAGCGTACTGGGCTAGGCGGCATCTTAAAGCGCGTGGAATGGCGGGTAAAATGCGCTATTAAACTTCTATGATAGGGCTATCAGAGACCCGATTAGATCATTTTATATTTTGGTTAATATAAGAATTCAGCGAAATTCTATCACATTTGTTCAACTTACGTCGCTCCTATTTCAGATAGCGTATTGGGCTAAGCGGCATCTCAAAGCGCATGAAATGACGAGTGAAATGCACTATTAATCTTCAAGGGTAGGGCGAACAGAGACCCAATTAGAACATTTTACATTAAAGTTAATATAAGAATTCAGCGAAATTCTCTCACATTTGTTCAATTTACGTCGCTCCTATTTCAGATAGCTTATTGGGCAAAGCTGCATCTCAAAGCGCAAGAAATGGCGAGTAAAATGCACTATTAAACTTCTAGGGTAGGGCAAACAGAGACCCGATTAGATCATTTTGTGTTATGGTTAATTTAAGAATTCAGCGAAATTCTATCACATTTGTTCAATTTACGTTGCTCCAATTTCAGATAGCGTACTGGGCTAGGCGGCATCTTAAAGCGTGTGGAAAGGCGAGCTAAATGCACTATTAAACTTCTATGATAGGGCAATCAGAGACCCGACTAGATCATTTTATATTTTGGTTAATATAAGAATTCAGCGAAATTCTATCACATTTGTTCAATTTACGTCGCTCCTATTTCAGATAGCTTATTGGGATAAGCGGCATCGCAAAGCGCATGAAATGACGAGTGAAATGCACTATTAAACTTCTAGGGTACGGCGAACAAAGATCCGATTAGATCATTTTACATTAAGGTTAATATAAGAATTCAGCGAAACTCTATCACATTTGTTCAATTTACGTCGCTCATATTTCAGATAGCATATTGGGCTACGCGGCATCTGAAAGCGCACGAAATGGCGAGTAAAATGCCCTATTAAACTTCTAGGGTAGGGCAAACAGGGACCCGATTAGATCATTTTATATTATGGTTAATTTAAGAATTCAGCCAAATTCTATCACATTTGTTCAATTTACGTCGCTCCTATTTCAGATAGCGTACTGGGCTAGGCGGAATCTTAAAGCGCGTGGATTGGCGAGTAAAATGCACTATCAAACTTCTCTGATAGGGCTATCAGAGACCCGATTAGATCATTTTATATTTTGGTTAATATAAGAATTCAGCGAAATTCTATCACATTTGTTCAACTTACGTCGCTCCTATTTCAGAAAGCGTATTGGGCTAAGCGGCATCTCAAAGCGCATGAAATGACGAGTGGAATGCACTATTAATCTTCAAGGGTAGGGCGAACAGAGACCCGATTAGAACATTTTACATTAAGGTTAATATAAGAATTCAGCGAAATTCTCTCACATTTGTTCAATTTACGTCGCTCCTATTTCAGATAGCTTATTGGGCAAAGCGGCATCTCAAAGCGCAAGAAATGGCGAGTAAAATGCACTATTAAACTTCTAGGGTAGGGCGAACAGAGACCCGAGTAGATCATTTTGTGTTATGGTTAATTTAAGAATTCAGCGAAATTCTATCACATTTCTTCAATTTACGTTGCTCCAATTTCAGATAGCGTACTGGGCTAGGCGGCATCTTAAAGCGTGTGGAAAGGCGAGCTAAATGCACTATTAAGCTTCTATGATAGGGCAATCAGAGACCCGACTAGATCATTTTATATTTTGGTTAATATAAGAATTCAGCGAAATTCTATCACATTTGTTCAATTTACGTCGCTCCTATTTCAGATAGCGTATTAGGCTAAGCGGCATCTCAAAGCGCATGAAATGACGAGTAAAATGCACTGTTAATGTTCTAGGGTAGGGCAAACAGAGACCCGATTAGATCATTTTATATTATGGTTAATTTAAGAATTCAGCAAAATTCTATCACATTTGTTCAATTTACGTCGCTCCTATTTCGGATAGCGTACTGGGCTAGGCGGCATCTTAAAGCGCGTGGAATGGCGTGTAAAATGCACTGTTAAACTTTAATGATAGGGCAGTCTGAGACCCGATTAGATCATTTTATATTTTGTTTAATATAAGATTTCAGGGAAATCCTATCACATTTGTTCTATTTACGTCGCTCCTATTTCAGTTAGCGTATTGCGCTAACCGGCATCTCAAAGCGCATGAAATGGCGTATCAAATGGACTATTAAACTTCTAGGGTAGGGCAAAGAGAGACCCGATTAGATCATTTTATATTACGGTTAATATAAGAATTCAGCCAAATTCTATCACATTTCTTCAAATTACGTCGCTCCTATTTCAGATAGCGTACTGGGCTGGCCGGGATCTTAAAGCGCGTGGAATGGCGAGTAAAATGCACTATTAAACTTCTATGATAGGGCAATCAGTGACCCGATTAGATCATTTTATATTATAGTTAATTTAAGAATTCAGCGAAATTCTATCACATTTGTTCAATTTACGTCGCTCCTATTTCAGATAGCGTATTGGGCTAAGCGGCATCTCAAAGCGCATGAAATGGCGAGTAAAATGCAATACTAAACTTCTAGGATAAGGCAAACAGAGACCCGATTAGATCATTTTATATTTTTGTTAATATAAGAATTCAGGGAAATTCTATCACATTTGTTCAACTTACGTCGCTCCTCTTTCAGATAGCGTACTGGGCTAGGCGGCAACTTAAAGCGCGTGGAATGGCGAGCAAAATGCACTATTAAACTTCTAGGGTAGGGCAAACAGAGACCCGATTAGATCATTTTAAATTTTGGTTAATATAAGAATTCAGCGAAATTCTATCACATTTGTTCAATTTACGTCGCTCCTATTTCAGATAGCGTATTGGGCTAAGGGCATCTCAAAGCACATGAAATGGCGATTAAATGCACTATTAAACTTCTAGGTTTGGGCGAACAGAGACCCGATTAGATCATTTTACATTATGGTTAATAAAAGAATTAAGCGAAATTCTATCACATTTGTTCAATTTACATCGCTCCTATTTCAGATAGCGAATTGGGCTAAGCGGCGTCTCAAAGCGCATGAAATGACGAGTAAAATGCACTATTAAACTTCTAGGGTAGGGCAAACAGAGACCCGATTAGATCATTTTATATTATAGTGAATTTAAGAATTCAGCGAAATTCTCTCACATTTGTTCAATTTACGTCGCTCCTAATTCAGATAGCGTATTGGGCGAAGCGGCATCTCAATGCGCATGAAATGGCGAGTAAAACGCACTATTAAACTTCTAGGCTAGGGCGAACAGAAACCCAATTAGATCATTTTACATTATGGTTAATAAAAGAATTCAGCGAAATTCAATCACATTTGTTCAACTTACGTCGCTCCTATTTCAGAAAGCGTATTGGGCTAGGCGACATCTCAAAGCGCATGAAATGGCGAGTAAAATGCACTATTAAACTTCTAGGGTAGGGCAAACAGAGACCCGATTGAATCGTTTTATATTATGGTTAATTTACGAATTCAGCAAAATTCTATCACATTTGTTGAATTTACGTCGCTCCTATTCCAGATAGCGTACTTGGCTGGGCGGCATCTTAAAGCGCGTGGAATGGCGAGTAAAATGCACTATTAAACTTCTATGATAGGGCAAACAGAGACTCGATTAGATCATTTTACATTAATGTTAATATGAGAATTCAGCGAAATTCTATCACATTTGTTCAATTTACGTCGCTCCTATTTCAGATAGCGTATTGGGCTAAGCGGCATCTTAAAGCGTGTGGAAAGGCGGGCTAAATGCACTATTAAACTTCTATTATAGGGCAATCAGAGACCCGACTAGATCATTTTATATTTTGGTTAGTATAAGGATTCAGCGAAATTCTCTCACATTTGTTCAATTTACGTCGCTCCTATTTCAGATAGCTTATTGGGCAAAGCGGCATCTCAAAGCGCAAGAAATGGCGAGTAAAATGCACTATTAAACTTCTAGGGTAGGGCGAACAGAGACCCGATTAGATCATTTTGTGTTATGGTTAATTTAAGAATTCAGCGAAATTCTATCACATTTCTTCAATTTACGTGGCTCCAATTTCAGATAGCGTACTGGGCTAGGCGGCATCTTAAAGCGTGTGGAAAGGCGAGCTAAATGCACTATTAAGCTTCTATGATAGGGCAATCAGAGACCCGACTAGATCATTTTATATTTTGGTTAATATAAGAATTCAGCGAAATTCTATCACATTTGTTCAATTTACGTCGCTCCAATTTCAGATAGCGTATTAGGCTAAGCGGCATCTCAAAGCGCATGAAATGACGAGTAAAATGCACTATTAAAGTTCGAGGGTAGGGCAAACAGAGACCCGATTAGATCATTTTATATTATGGTTAATTTAAGAATTCAGCAAAATTCTATCACATTTGCTCAATTTACGTCGCTCCTATTTCAGATAGCGTACTGGGCTAGGCGGCATCTTAAAGCGCGTGGAATGGCGAGTGAAATGCACTATTAAACTTCTATGATAGGGCAATCAGAGACCCGATTAGATCATTTTATGTTTTGGTTAATATAAGAATTCAACGAAATTCTATCACATTTGTTCAATTTACGTCGCTCCAATTTCAGATAGCGTATTGGGCTAAGCGGCATCTCAAAGCGCAGGAAATGGCGAATAAAATGCACTATTAAACTTCTAGGCTAGCCGAAGAGTGACCCGAGCAGATCATTTTACATTATGGTTAATAAAAGAATTCAGCGTAATTCTATCACATTTGTTCAATTTACGTCGCTTCTATTTCAGACAGCGTACTGGGCTAGGCGGCATCTTAAAGCGCGTGGAAGGCGAGTAAAATGCACTATTCACCTTCTATGATAGGGCAATCAGAGACCAGATTAGATCATTTTATACTTTGGTTAATATAAGAATTCAGCGAAATTCTATCACATTTGTTCAACTTACGTCGCCCCTATTTCAGATAGCGTATTGGGCTAGGCGGCATCTTGAAGCGCGTGGAATGGCGAGTAATATGCACTACTAAACTTCTACGATAGGGCAATCAGAGACCCGATTAGATCATTTTATATTTTGGTTAATATAAGAATTCAGCGAAAATCTATCACATTTGTTCAATTTACGTCGCTCCTATTACAGATAACTTATTGTGCTTAGCGGCATCTCAATGCGCATGAAATGGCGAGTAAAATGCACTATTAAACTTCTAGGATAAGGCAAACAGAGACCCGATTAGATCATTTTATATTACGTTTAATAGAAGAATTCAGCGTAATTCTATCACATTTGTTCAATTTACGCCGCTCCTATTTCAGATAGCGTACTGGGCTAGGCGGCATCTTAAAGCGCGTGGAATGGCGGGTAAAATGCGCTATTAAACTTCTATGATAGGGCTATCAGAGACCCGATTAGATCATTTTATATTTTGGTTAATATAAGAATTCAGCGAAATTCTATCACATTTGTTCAACTTACGTCGCTCCTATTTCAGATAGCGTATTGGGCTAAGCGGCATCTCAAAGCGCATGAAATGACGAGTGAAATGCACTATTAATCTTCAAGGGTAGGGCGAACAGAGACCCAATTAGAACATTTTACATTAAGGTTAATATAAGAATTCAGCGAAATTCTCTCACATTTGTTCAATTTACGTCGCTCCTATTTCAGATAGCTTATTGGGCGAAGCGGCACCTCAAAGCGCAAGAAATGGCGAGTAAAATGCACTATTAAACTTCTAGGGTAGGGCAAACAGAGACCCGATTAGATCATTTTGTGTTATGGTTAATTTAAGAATTCAGCGAAATTCTATCACATTTGTTCAATTTACGTTGCTCCAATTTCAGATAGCGTACTGGGCTAGGCGGCATCTTAAAGCGTGTGGAAAGGCGAGCTAAATGCACTATTAAACTTCTATGATAGGGCAATCAGAGACCCGACTAGATCATTTTATATTTTGGTTAATATAAGAATTCAGCGAAATTCTATCACATTTGTTCAATTTACGTCGCTCCTATTTCAGATAGCTTATTGGGATAAGCGGCATCGCAAAGCGCATGAAATGACGAGTGAAATGCACTATTAAACTTCTAGGGTACGGCGAACAAAGATCCGATTAGATCATTTTACATTAAGGTTAATATAAGAATTCAGCGAAACTCTATCACATTTGTTCAATTTACGTCACTCATATTTCAGATAGCATATTGGGCTACGCGGCATCTGAAAGCGCACGAAATGGCGAGTAAAATGCCCTATTAAACTTCTAGGGTAGGGCAAACAGAGACAGGATAAGATCATTTTATATTATGGTTAATTTAAGAATTCAGCGAAACTCTATCATATTTGTTCAATTTACGTCGCACCTAATTCAGATAGCGTATTGGGCTAAGCGGCATCTCAATGCGCATGAAATGGCGAGTAAAATGCACTATTAAACTTCTGGGATGAGGCAAACAGAGACCCGATTAGATCATTTTATATTACGGTTAATATAAGAATTCAGCGTAATTCTATCACATTTGTTCAACTTACGTCGCTCCTATTTCAGATAGCGTATTGGGCTATGCGGCATCTTAAAGCGCGTGAAATGGCGAGTAAAATGCAATATTAAACTTCTATGATAGGGCTATCGGAGACCCGATTAGATCATTTTATATTTTGGTTAATATAACAATCCAGCGAAATTCTATCACATTCGTTCAATTTACGTCGCTCCTATTTCAGATAGCGTATTGAGCTAAGCGCCATCTCAAAGCGCATGAAATGGCGAGTAAAATGCACTATTAAACTTCTAGGGTAGGGCAAACAGGGACCCGATTAGATCATTTTATATTATGGTTAATTTAAGAATTCAGCCAAATTCTATCACATTTGTTCAATTTACGTCGCTCCTATTTCAGATAGCGTACTGGGCTAGGCGGCATCTTAAAGCGCGTGGATTGGCGAGTAAAATGCACTATCAAACTTCTCTGATAGGGCTATCAGAGACCCGATTAGATCATTTTATATTTTGGTTAATATAAGAATTCAGCGAAATTCTATCACATTTGTTCAATTTACGTCGCTCCTATTTCAGATAGCGTATTGGGCTAAGCGGCATCTCAAAGCGCATGAAATGGCGAGTAAAATGCAATACTAAACTTCTAGGATAAGGCAAACAGAGACCCGATTAGATCATTTTATATTCTTGTTAATATAAGAATTCAGCGAAATTCTATCACATTTGTTCAATTTACGTCGCTCCAATTTCAGATAGCGTATTAGGCTAAGCGGCATCTCAAAGCGCATGAAATGACGAGTAAAATGCACTGTCAATGTTCTAGGGTAGGGCAAACAGAGACCCGATTAGATCATTTTATATTATGGTTAATTTAAGAATTCAGCAAAATTCTATCACATTTGTTCAATTTACGTCGCTCCTATTTCGGATAGCGTACTGGGCTAGGCGGCATCTTAAAGCGCGTGGAATGGCGTGTAAAATGCACTGTTAAACTTTAATGATAGGGCAGTCTGAGACCCGATTAGATCATTTTATATTTTGTTTAATATAAGATTTCAGGGAAATCCTATCACATTTGTTCTATTTACGTCGCTCCTATTTCAGTTAGCGTATTGGGCTAACCGGCATCTCAAAGCGCATGAAATGGCGAATCAAATGGACTATTAAACTTCTAGGGTAGGGCAAAGAGAGACCCGATTAGATCATTTTATATTACGGTTAATATAAGAATTCAGCGTAATTCTATCACATTTCTTCAAATTACGTCGCTCCTATTTCAGATAGCGTACTGGGCTGGCCGGGATCTTAAAGCGCGTGGAATGGCGAGTAAAATGCACTATTAAACTTCTATGATAGGGCAATCAGTGACCCGATTAGATCATTTTATATTATAGTTAATTTAAGAATTCAGCGAAATTCTATCACATTTGTTCAATTTACGTCGCTCCTATTTCAGATAGCGTATTGGGCTAAGCGGCATCTCAAAGCGCATGAAATGGCGAGTAAAATGCAATACTAAACTTCTAGGATAAGGCAAACAGAGACCCGATTAGATCATTTTATATTTTTGTTAATATAAGAATTCAGGGAAATTCTATCACATTTGTTCAACTTACGTCGCTCCTATTTCAGATAGCGTACTGGGCTAGGCGGCAACTTAAAGCGCGTGGAATGGCGAGCAAAATGCACTATTAAACTTCTAGGGTAGGGCAAACAGAGACCCGATTAGATCATTTTAAATTTTGGTTAATATAAGAATTCAGCGAAATTCTATCACATTTGTTCAATTTACGTCGCTCCTATTTCAGATAGCGTATTGGGCTAAGGGCATCTCAAAGCACATGAAATGGCGATTAAATGCACTATTAAACTTCTAGGTTTGGGCGAACAGAGACCCGATTAGATCATTTTACATTATGGTTAATAAAAGAATTAAGCGAAATTCTATCACATTTGTTCAATTTACATCGCTCCTATTTCAGATAGCGAATTGGGCTAAGCGGCGTCTCAAAGCGCATGAAATGACGAGTAAAATGCACTATTAAACTTCTAGGGTAGGGCAAACAGAGACCCGATTAGATCATTTTATATTATAGTGAATTTAAGAATTCAGCGAAATTCTCTCACATTTGTTCAATTTACGTCGCTCCTAATTCAGATAGCGTATTGGGCGAAGCGGCATCTCAATGCGCATGAAATGGCGAGTAAAACGCACTATTAAACTTCTAGGCTAGGGCGAACAGAAACCCAATTAGATCATTTTACATTATGGTTAATAAAAGAATTCAGCGAAATTCAATCACATTTGTTCAACTTACGTCGCTCCTATTTCAGAAAGCGTATTGGGCTAGGCGACATCTCAAAGCGCATGAAATGGCGAGTAAAATGCACTATTAAACTTCTAGGGTAGGGCAAACAGAGACCCGATTGAATCATTTTATATTATGGTTAATTTACGAATTCAGCAAAATTCTATCACATTTGTTTAATTTACGTCGCTCCTATTTCAGATAGCGTACTTGGCTGGGCGGCATCTTAAAGCGCGTGGAATGGCGAGTAAAATGCACTATTAAACTTCTATGATAGGGCAAACAGAGACTCGATTAGATCATTTTACATTAATGTTAATATGAGAATTCAGCGAAATTCTATCACATTTGTTCAATTTACGTCGCTCCTATTTCAGATAGCGTATTGGGCTAAGCGGCATCTTAAAGCGTGTGGAAAGGCGAGCTAAATGCACTATTAAACTTCTATTATAGGGCAATCAGAGACCCGACTAGATCATTTTATATTTTGGTTAGTATAAGAATTCAGCGAAATTCTATCACATTTGTTCAATTTACGTCGCTCCTATTTCAGATAGCTTATTGAGCTAAGCGGCATCTCAAAGCGCATGAAATGACGAGTGAAATGCACTATTAAACTTCTAGGGTAGGGCAAACAGAGACCCGATTAGATCATTTTATATTATGGTTAATTTAAGAATTCAGCCAAATTCTAACACATTTGTTCTGTAGCAGCTACGGCACTGCTACCACATCCCTGCCGTGAAAGATCGAGATATTACCCTCGCTTAGTTTCTTTTCTTTAAAGGCTTACGGTCTATCTTTCTTTAAAAGTGTACGAACACAGGCGCGTCGTAGACCGGCAACGGACGACGGTTGCCGATTGCGCGACGAGTTTTTTTTCTGTTGTTTTCTGACCGCGCGCCGCGGTCACCATACGAGAACACGAGGCAGAACCTCTTGCGACTCACCACGTGTACGACCGTGCGACGCAGACAATACCTGTTCTTATTCTGTTATATTAATTGTAAAATAATTGAGCGTGTAACGCAAATCGGAGTTATCCATTACGCACACATACACCTCAGTTCAATTTACGTCGCTCCTATTGCAGATATCGTATTGGGCTAAGCGGCATCTCAAAGCGCATGAAATGGCGAGTAAAATGCACTGCTAAACTTCTAGGGTAGGGCGAACAAAGGCCCGATTAGATCATTTTACATTAAGGTTAATATAAGAATTCAGGGAAATTCTATCACATTTGTTCAATTTACGTCGCTCCTATTTCAGATAGCGTATTGGGCTAAGCGCCATCTCAAAGCGCATGAAATTGCGAGTGAAATGCACTATTAAACTTCTAGGGTAGGGCGAACAGAGACACGATTAGATCATTTTACATTAAGGTTAATATAAGTATTCAGGGAAATTCTATCACATTCGTTCAATTTACGTCGCTCCTATTTCAGATAGCGTATTGGGCTAAGCAGCATCTCAAAGCCCATGAAATGGCGAGTAAAATGCACTGTTAAACTTCTAGGGTAGGGCAAACAGAGACCCGATTAGATCATTTTATATCATATACGGTTAATATAAGAATTCAGCGTAAGTCTATCACGTTTGTTCAATTTACGTCGCTCCTATTTCAGATAGCTTATTGGGCTAAGCGGCATCTCAAAGCGCATGAAATGACGAGTGAAATGCACTATTTAACTTCTAGGGTAGGGCAAACAGAGAACCGATTAGATCATTTTATATTATGGTTAATTTAAGAATTCAGCCAAATTCTATCACATTTGTTCAATTTACGTCGCTCCTATTTCAGATAGCGTACTGGGCTAGGCGGAATCTTAAAGCGCGTGGATTGGCGAGTAAAATGCACTATTAAACTTCTATGATAGGGCAATCAGAGACCCGTCTAGATCATTTTATATTTTGGTTAATATAAGAATTCAGCGAAATTCTATCACAATTGTTCTATTTACGTCGCTCCTATTTCAGATAGCATATTGGGCTAAGCGGCATCTCAATGCGCATGAAATGGCGAGTAAAATGCACTATTAAACTTCTAGGATAAGGCAAACAGAGACCCGATTCGTTCATTTTATATTACGGTTAATATAAGAATTCAGCGTAATTCTATCACATTTGTTCAACGTACGTCGCTCCTGTTTCAGATAGCGTACTGGGCTAGGCGGAATCTTAAAGCGCGTGGAATGGCGGGTAAAATGCACTATTAAACTTCTATGATAGGGCTATCAGAGACCCGACTAGATCATTTTATATTTTGGTTAATATAAGAATTCAGCGAAATTCTATAACATTCGTTCAATTTACGTCGCTCCTATTTCAGATAGCGTGTTGGGCAAAGCGGCATCTCAAAGCGTATGAAATGACGAGTGAAATGCACTATTAATCTTCAAGGGTAGGGCGAACAGAGACCCGATTAGAACATTTTACATTAAGGTTAATATAAGAATTCAGCGAAATTCTCTCACATTTGTTCAATTTACCTCGCTCCTATTTCAGACAGCTTATTGGGCAAAGCGGCATCTCAAAGCGCAAGAAATGGCGAGTAAAATGCACTATTAAACTTCTAGGGTAGGGCAAACAGAGACCCGATTAGATCATTTTATGTTATGGTTAATTTAAGAATTCAGCGAAATTCTATCACATTTGTTCAATTTACGTCGCTCCAATTTCAGGTAGCGTACTGGGCTAGGCGGCATCTTAAAGCGTGTGGAAAGGCGAGCTAAATGCACTATTAAACTTCTATGATAGGGCTATCAGAGACCCGATTAGATCATTTTATATTTTGGTTAATATAACAATCCAGCGAAATTCTATCACATTCGTTCAATTTACGTCGCTCCTATTTCAGATAGCGTATTGGGCTAAGCGCCATCTCAAAGCGCATGAAATGGCGAGTAAAATGCACTATTAAACTTCTAGGGTAGGGCAAACAGAGACCCGATTAGATCATTTTATATTATGGTTAATTTAAGAATTCAGCCAAATTCTATCACATTTGTTCAATTTACGTCGCTCCTATTTCAGATAGCGTATTGGGCTAAGCAGCATCTCAAAGCCCATGAAATGGCGAGTAAAATGCACTGTTAAACTTCTAGGGTAGGGCAAACAGAGACCCGATTGGATCATTTTATATCATATACGGTTAATATAAGAATTCAGCGTAAGTCTATCACATTTGTTCAATTTACGTCGCTCCTATTTCAGATAGCTTATTGGGCTAAGCGGCATCTCAAAGCGCATGAAATGACGAGTGAAATGCACTATTTAACTTCTAGGGTAGGGCAAACAGAGAACCGATTAGATCATTTTATATTATGGTTAATTTAAGAATTCAACCAAATTCTATCACATTTGTTCAATTTACGTCGCTCCTATTTCAGATAGCGTACTGGGCTAGGCGGAACCTTAAAGCGCGTGGATTGTCGAGTAAAATGCACTATTAAACTTCTCTGGTAGGGCTATCAGAGACCCGATTAGATCATTTTATATTTTGGTTAATATAAGAATTCAGCGAAATTCTATCACATTTGTTCAACTTACGTCGCTCCTATTTCAGATAGCGTATTGGGCTAAGCGGCATCTCAAAGCGCATGAAATGACGAGTGAAATGCACTATTAATCTTCAAGGGTAGGGCGAACAGAGACCCGATTAGAACATTTTCCATTAAGGTTAATATAAGAATTCAGCGAAATTCTCTCACATTTGTTCAATTTACGTCGCTCCTATTTCAGATAGCTTATTGGGCAAAGCGGCATCTCAAAGCGCAAGAAATGCCGAGTAAAATGCACTATTAAACTTCTAGGGTAGGGAGAACAGAGACCCGATTAGATCATTTTACATTAAGGTTAATATAAGAATTCCGGGAAATTCTATCACATTTGTTCAATTTACGTCGCTCCTACTTCAGATAGCGTACTGGGCTAAGCGGCATCTCAAAGCATATGAAATGGCGAGTGAAATGCACTATTACACTTCTAGGGTAGGGCGAACAGAGACCCGATTAGATCATATTATATTATGGTTAATTTACGAATTCAGCAAAATTCTATCACATTTGTTCAATTTACATCGCTCCTATTTCAGATAGCGTACTGGGCTAGGCGGAATCTTAAAGCGCGTGGATTGGCGAGTAAAATGCACTATTAAACTTCTATGATAGGGCAATCAGAGACCCGATTAGATCATTTTACATTTTGGTTAATATAAGAATTCAGCGAAATTTTATCACAATTGTTCTATTTACCACCTTCCTATTTCAGATAGCGTATTGGGCTAAGCGGCATCTCAAAGCATATGAAATGGCGAGTGAAATGCACTATTACACTTCTAGGGTAGGGCGAACAGAGACCCGATTAGATCATATTATATTATGGTTAATTTACGAATTCAGCAAAATTCTATCACATTTGTTCAATTTACATCGCTCCTATTTCAGATATCGTATTGGGCTAAGCGGCAACTCAAAGCGCATGAAATGACGAGTGAAATGCAGTATTAAACTTCTAGGGTAGGGAGAACAGAGACCCGATTAGATCATTTTACATTAAGGTTAATATAAGAATTCCGGGAAATTCTATCACATTTGTTCAATTTACGTCGCTCCTATTTCAGATAGCGTATTGGGCTAAGCGGCATCTCAAAGCGCATGAAATGGCGAGTAAAATGCACTGCTAAACTTGTAGGGTAGGGCAAACACAGACCCGATTAGATCATTTTATATTATAGTGAATGTAATATGTCAGCAAAATTCTGTCATATTTGTTCAATTTACGTCGCTCCAATTTCAGATAGCGTACTGGGTTAGGCGGCATCTTAAAGCGCGTGGAATGGCGATCAAAATGCACTATTAAACTTCTATGGTATGGCAATCAGAGACCCGACTAGATAATTTTATATTTTGGTTAATATAAGAATTCAGCTAAATTCTATCACAATTGTTCAATTTACGTCGCTCCTATTTCAGATAGGTTATTGGGCTAAGCGGCATCTCAAAGCGCATGAAATGTCGAGTGAAAGGCACTCTTAAACTTCTAGGGTAGGGTGAACAGAGAACCGATTAGATCATTTTATATTACGGTTAATATAAGAATTCAGCGTAATTCTATCACATTTGTTCAACTTACGTCGCTCCTACTTCAGATAGCGTACTGGGCTCGGCGGCATCTTAAAGCGCAAGAAATGGCGAGTAAAATGCACTATTAAACTTCTAGGGTAGGGCAAACAGAGACCCGATAAGATGATTTTATATTATGGTTAATTTAAGAATTCAGCCAAATTCTATCACATTTGTTCAATTTACGTCGCTCCTATTGCAGATAGCGTATTGGGCTAAGCGGCATCTCAATGCGCATGAAATGACGAGTGAAATGCGCTATTAAACTTCTAGGGTAGGGCAAACAGAGACCCGATTATATCATTTTATATTTTGTTTAATATAAGATTTCAGGGAAATTCTGTCACATTTGTTCAATTTACGTCGCTCCTATTTCAGATAGCGTATTGGGCTAAGCGGCATCTCAAAGCGCATGAAATGCCGAGTAAAACGCACTATTAAACATCTAGGGTAGGGCAAACAGAGACCCGATTAGATCATTTTACATTATGGTTAATAAAAGAATTCAGCGAAATTCTATCACATTTGTTCAATTTACGTCGCTCCTGTTCCAGATAGCGTATTGGGCTAAGCGGCATCTCAAAGCGCATGAAATTACGAGTGTAATGCACTATTAAACTTCTAGGGTAGGACAAACAGAGACCCGATTAGGTCATTTTACATTATGGTTAATAAAAGATTTCAGCGAAATTCTATCACATTTGTTCAATTTACGTCGCTCCTATTCCAGATAGCGTATTGGGCTATGCGGCAGCTTAAAGCACATGAAATGGTGAGTAAAATGCACTATCAAACTTCTATGATAGGGCAAACAGAGGCCCGATTACATCATTTTATATTACGGTTAATATAAGAATTCAGCGTAATTCTATCACATTTGTTCAACTTACGTCGCTCCTATTTCAGATAGCGTATTGGGCTAAGCGGCAGCTCAAAGCGCATGAAATGGAGAATAAAATGCACTACTAAACTTCTAGGTTAGGGAGAACGGAGACCCGATTAGATCATTTTACATTATGGTTCATAAAAGAATTCAGCGAAACTCTATCACATTTTTTCAACTTACGTCGCTCCTATTTCAGATAGCGTATTGGGCTAAGCGGCAGCTCAAAGCGCATGAAATGGCGAGTGAAATGCAATATTAAGCTTCTAGGGTAGGGCAAACAGACACCCGATTAGATCATTTTATATTATGGTTAATTTAAGAATTCAGCAAAATTCTATCACATTTGTTCAATTTACGTCGCTTCTATTTCAGATAGCGTATTGGGCAAAGCGGCATCTCAAAGCGTATGAAATGGCGAATAAAATGCACTATTAAAGTTCTAGGCTAGGGCGAACAGAGATCCGATTAGATCATTTTACATTATGGTTAATAAAAGAGTTCAGCGAAATTCTATAACATTTGTTCAATTTACGTCGCTCCTATTTCAGATAGCGTATTGGGCTATGCGGCATCTCAAAGCGCATGAAATGACGAGTAAAATGCACTGTTAAACTTCTATGATAGGACAAACAGAGGCCCGATTACATCATTTTACATTAAGGTTAATATAAGAATTCAGGGAAATTCTATCACATTTGTTCAATTTACGTCGCTCCTATTCCAGATAGCGTATGGGCTAAGCGGCATCTCAAAGCGCATGAAATGGCGAGTAAAATGCACTATTAAACTTCTAGGATAAGGCAAACAGAGACCCGATTAGATCATTTTATATTACGGATAATATAAGAATTCAGCGTAATTCTATCACATTTGTTCAATTTACGTCGCCCCTATTTCAAATAGCGTATTGTGCTAAGCGGCATCTCAAAGCGCATGAAATGGCGAGTGAAATGCGCTATTAGACTTCTATGGTAGGGCCAACAGAGACACGATTAGATCATTTTACATTAAGGTTAATATAAGAATTCAGGGAAATTCTATCACATTTGTTCAATTTACGTCGCTCCTATTCCAGATAGCGTATTGGGCTATGCGGCAGCTTAAAGCACATGAAATGGCGAGTATAATGCACTATCAAACTTCTATGATAGGGCAAACAGAGGCCCGATTACATCATTTTATATTACGGTTAATATAAGAAATCAGCGTAATTCTATCACATTTGTTCAACTTACGTCGCTCCTATTTCAGGTAGCGTACTGGGCTAGGCGGCATCTTAAAGCGCGTGGAATGGCGAGTAAAATGCACTACTAAACTTCTATGATAGGGCAAACAGATACCCGATTAAATCATTTTATATTATGGTTAATTTAAGATGTCAGCAAAATTCGATCACTCTTGTTCAATTTACGTCGCTCGTATTTCAGATAGCGTGCTGGGCTAGGCGGCATCTTAAAGCGCGTGGAATGGCGAGTGAAATGCACTATTAATCTTCTATGATAGGGCAATCAGAGACCCGATTAGATCATTTTATATTTTGGTTAATATAAGAATTCAGCGAAATTCTATCACATTTGTTCAATTTACGTCGCTCGTATTTCAGATAACGTATTGGGCTTAGCGGCATCTCAAAGCGCATGAAATGGCGAGGAAAATGCACTATTAAACGTCTAGGGTTGGGCAAACAGAGACCCGATGAGATCATTTTATATTATGGTTAATTTAAGAATTCAGCAAAATTCTATCACATTTGTTCAATTTATGTCGCTCCTATTTCAGATACCGTACTGTGCTCGGCGGCATCTTAAAGCGCGTGGAATGGCGAGTGAAATGCACTACTAAACTTCTATGATAGGGCAATCAGAGACCCGACTAGATCATTTTATATTTTGGTTAATATAAGAATTCAGCGTAATTCTATCACATTTGTTCAACTTACGTCGCTCCTATTTCAGATAGCATATTGGACTAAGCGGCATCTCAAAGCGCATGAAATGGCGAGTGAAATGCACCATTAGACTTCTATGGTTGGGCGAACAGAGACACGATTAGATCATTTTATATTTTGGTTAATTTAAGAATTCAGCGAAATTCTATCACATTTGTTCAATTTACGTCGCTCCTATTTCAGATAGCGTATTGGGCTAAGCGGCATCTCAAAGCGTATGAAATGGCGAGTAAAATGCACTATTAAACTTCTAGGATAAGGCAAACAGAGACCCGATTAGATCATTTTATAATACGGTTAATATAAGAATGCAGCGTAATTCTATCACATTTGTTCAATTTACGTCGCTCCTATTTCACATAGCGTATTGTGCTAAGCGGCATCTCAAAGCCCATGAAATGGCGAGTGAAATGCACTATTAGCCTTCTATGGTAGGGCGAACAGAGACCCGATTAGATCATTTTACATTAAGGTTAATATAAGAATTCAGGGAAATTCTATCACATTTGTTCAATTTACGTCGCTCCTATTCCAGATAGCGTATTGGGCTATGCGGCACCTTAAAGCACATGAAATGGCGAGTAAAATGCAATATTAAACTTCTATGATAGGGCAATCAGAGACCCGATTATATCATTTTATATTACGGTTAATATAAGAATTCAGCGTAATTCTATCACATTTGTTCAACTTACGTCGCTCCTATTTCAGGTAGCGTACTGGGCTAGGCGGCATCTTAAAGCGCGTGGAATGGCGAGTAAAATGCACTACTAAACTTCTATGATAGGGCAATCAGAGACCCGACTAGATCATTTTATATTTTGGTTAATATAAGAATTCAGCGTAATTCTATCACATTTGTTCAATTTACGTCGCTCCTATTTCAAATAGCGTATTGGGCTCAGCGGCATCTCAAAGCGCATGAAATGGCGAGCAAAATGCACTATTAAACTTCTATCCTAGGGCAATCAGAGACCCGATTAGATCATTTTATATTTTGGTTAATATAAGAATTCAGTGAAATTCTATCACATTTGTTCAATTTACGTCGCTCCTATTTCAGATAGCGTATTGGGCAAAGCGGCATCTCAAAGCGTATGAAATGGCGAATAAAATGCACTATTAAAGTTCTAGGCTAGGGCGAACAGAGACCCGATTAGATCATTTTACATTATGGTTAATAAAAGAATTCAGCGAAACTCTATCACATTTGTTCAACTTACGTCGCTCCTATTTCAGATAGCGTACTGGGCTAGGCGCCATCTTAAAGCGCGTGGAATGGCGAGTAAAATGCAGTATTAAACTTCTAGGGTAGGGCGAACAGAGAACCGATTAGATCATTTTACATTATGGTTAATAAAAGAATTCAGCGAAATTCTATCACATTTGTTCAACTTACGTCGCTCCTATTTCAGATAGCGTATTGGGCTAAGCGGCATCTCAAAGCGCATGAAATGGCGAGTAAAATGCACTATTAGATTTCTATGGTAGGGCGTACAGAGACCCGATTAGATCATTTTATATTATGGTTAATTTAAGAATTCAGCAAAATTCTATCACATTTGTTCAATTTACGTTGCTCCTATTTCTGATACCGTACTGGGCTCGGCGGCATCTTAAAGCGCGTGGAATGGCGAGTGAAATGCACTGTTAGACTTCTATGGTAGGGCGAACAGAGACCCGACTAGATCATTTTACATTAAGGTTAATATAAGAATTCAGGGAAATTCTATCACATTTGTGCAATTTACGTCGCTCCCATTCCAGATAGCGTATTGGGCTATGCGGCATCTCGAAGCGCATGAAATGGCGAGTATAATGCACTATTAAAT
Organism: Macropis europaea; assembly: GCA_916610135.2. Lineage (NCBI taxonomy): Eukaryota > Metazoa > Arthropoda > Insecta > Hymenoptera > Melittidae > Macropis > Macropis europaea. The sequence continues at coordinate 27,294 of CAKAJE020000890.1, forward strand.
TTCTAGGGTAAGGCAAACAGAGACCCGATTAGAACATTTTATATTACGGTTAATATAAGAATGCAGCGTAATTCTATCACATTTGTTCAAGTTACGTCGCTCATATTTCAGATAGCGTACTGGGCTAGGCGGCATCTTAAAGCGCGTGGAATGGCGAGTAAAATGCACTAGTAAACTTCTATGATAGGGCAATCAGAGACCCGATTAGATCATTTTATATTTTGTTTAATATAAGATTTCAGGGAAATTCTATCGCATTTGTTCAATTTACGTCGCTCCTATTTCAGATAGCGTATTGGGCTAAGCGGCATCTCAAAGCGCATGAAATGGAGAATAAAATGCACTACTAAACTTCTAGGTTAGGGCGAACAGAGACCCGATTAGATCATTTTACATTAAGGTTAATATAAGAATTCAGGGAAATTCTATCACATTTGTTCAATTTACGTCGCTCCTATTCCAGATAGCGTATTGGGCTATGCGGCACCTTAAAGCACATGAAATGGCGAGTAAAATGCACTATTAAACTTCTATGATAGGGCAAACAGAGACCCGATTATATCATTTTATATTACGGTTAATATAAGAATTCAGCGTAATTCTATCACATTTGTTCAACTTACGTCGCTCCTATTTCAGCTAGCGTACTGGGCTAGGCGGCATCTTAAAGCGCGTGGAATGGCGAGTAAAATGCACTACTAAACTTCTATGATAGGGCAATCAGAGACCCAAATAGATCATTTTATATTTTGGTTAATATAAGAATTCAGCGTAATTCTATCACATTTGTTCAACTTACGTCGCTCCTATTTCAGATAGCGTATTGGGCTAAGCGGCATCTCAAAGCGCATGAAATGGCGAGTGAAATGCACCATTAGACTTCTATGGTTGGGCGAACAGAGACACGATTAGATCATTTTATATTTTGGTTAATATAAGAATTCAGTGAAATTCTATCACATTTGTTCAATTTACGTCGCTCCTGTTTCAAATAGCGTATTGGGCTCAGCGGCATCTCAAAGCGCATGAAATGGCGAGGAAAATGCACTATTAAACGTCTAGGGTAGGGCAAACAGAGACCCGATTAGATCATTTTATGTTATGGTTAATTTAAGAATTCAGCAAAATTCTATCACATTTGTTCAATTTACGTCGCTCCTATTTCAGACAGCGTACTGGGATAGGCGGCATCTTAAAGCGCGTGGAATGGCGAGTAAAATGCACTGCTAAACTTCTATGATAGGGCAATCAGAGACCCGATTAGATCATTTTATATTATGGTTAATTTAAGAATTCAGCAAAATTCTATCACATTTGTTCAATTTACGTCGCTTCTATTTCAGATAGCGTATTGGGCAAAGCGGCATCTCAAAGCGTATGAAATGGCGAATAAAATGCACTATTAAAGTTCTAGGCTAGGGCGAACAGAGATCCGATTAGATCATTTTACATTATGGTTAATAAAAGAGTTCAGCGAAATTCTATCACATTTGTTCAACTTATATCGCTCCTATTTCAGATAGCGTATTAGGCTAAGCGGCAGCTCAAAGCGCATGAAATGACGAGTAAAATGCACTATTAAAGTTCTAGGGTACGGCAAACAGAGACCCGATTAGATCATTTTATATTATTGTTAATTTAAGAATTGAGCGAAATTCTATCACATTCGTTCAACTTACGTCGCTCATATTTCAGATAGCGTACTGGGCTAGGCGGCATCTTAAAGCGCGTGGAATGGTGAGTAAAATGCACTACTAATCTTCTATGATAGGGCAATCAGAGACCCGATTAGATCATTTTATATTTTGTTTAATATAAGATTTCAGGGAAATTCTATCACATTTGTTCAATTTACGTCGCTCCCATTTCAGATAGCGTATTGGGCGAAGCGGCATCTCAAAGCGCATGAAATGGCGACTAAAATGCACTATTAAACTTCTAGGGTAGGGCAAGCAGAGACCCGATTAGATCATTTTATATTATGGTTAATTTAAGATTTCTGCAAAATTCTATCACATTTGTTCAATTTACGTCGCTCCTATTTCAGATAGCGTACTGGGTTCGGCAGCATCTTAAAGCGCGTGGAATGGCGAGTGAAATGCACTATTAGACTTCGATGGTAGGGCGAACAGAGACCCGATTAGATCATTTTATATTATGGTTAATTTAAGAATTCAGCGAAATTCTATCACATTTGTTCAATTTACGTCGCTCCTATTCCAGATAGCGTATGGGCTAAGCGGCATCTCAAAGCGCATGAAATGGCGAGTAAAATGCACTATTAAACTTCTAGGATAAGGCAAACAGAGACCCGATTAGATCATTTTATATTACGGATAATATAAGAATTCAGCGTAATTCTATCACATTTGTTCAATTTACGTCGCCCCTATTTCAAATAGCGTATTGTGCTAAGCGGCATCTCAAAGCGCATGAAATGGCGAGTGAAATGCGCTATTAGACTTCTATGGTAGGGCCAACAGAGACACGATTAGATCATTTTACATTAAGGTTAATATAAGAATTCAGGGAAATTCTATCACAATTGTTCAATTTACGTCGCTCCTATTCCAGATAGCGTATTGGGCTATGCGGCAGCTTAAAGCACATGAAATGGCGAGTATAATGCACTATCAAACTTCTATGATAGGGCAAACAGAGGCCCGATTACATCATTTTATATTACGGTTAATATAAGAAATCAGCGTAATTCTATCACATTTGTTCAACTTACGTCGCTCCTATTTCAGGTAGCGTACTGGGCTAGGCGGCATCCTAAAGCGCGTGGAATGGCGAGTAAAATGCACTACTAAACTTCTATGATAGGGCAAACAGATACCCGATTAAATCATTTTATATTATGGTTAATTTAAGATGTCAGCAAAATTTTATCACATTTGTTCAATTTACGTCGCTCCTATTTCAGAAAGCGTACTGGGCTAGGCGGCATCTTGAAGCGCGTGGAATGGCGAGTAAAGTGCACTACTAAACTTCTATGGTAGGGCGAAGAGAGACCCGATTAGATCATTTTATATTATGGTTAATTTAAGAATTCAGCAAAATTCGATCACTCTTGTTCAATTTACGTCGCTCGCATTTCAGATAGCGTACTGGGCTAGGCGGCATCTTAAAGCGCGTGGAATGGCGAGTGAAATGCACTATTAATCTTCTATGATAGGGCAATCAGAGACCCGATTAGATCATTTTATATTTTGGTTAATATAAGAATTCAGCGAAATTCTATCACATTTGTTCAATTTACGTCGCTCGTATTTCAGATAACGTATTGGGCTTAGCGGCATCTCAAAGCGCATGAAATGGCGAGGAAAATGCACTATTAAACGTCTAGGGTTGGGCAAACAGAGACCCGATGAGATCATTTTATATTATGGTTAATTTAAGAATTCAGCAAAATTCTATCACATTTGTTCAATTTATGTCGCTCCTATTTCAGATACCGTACTGGGCTCGGCGGCATCTTAAAGCGCGTGGAATGGCGAGTGAAATGCACTACTAAACTTCTATGATAGGGCAATCAGAGACCCGACTAGATCATTTTATATTTTGGTTAATATAAGAATTCAGCGTAATTCTATCACATTTGTTCAACTTACGTCGCTCCTATTTCAGATAGCGTATTGGGCTAAGCGGCATCTCAAAGCGCATGAAATGGCGAGTGAAATGCACCATTAGACTTCTATGGTTGGGCGAACAGAGACACGATTAGATCATTTTATATTTTGGTTAATTTAAGAATTCAGCGAAATTCTATCACATTTGTTCAATTTACGTCGCTCCTATTTCAGATAGCGTATTGGGCTAAGCGGCATCTCAAAGCGTATGAAATGGCGAGTAAAATGCACTATTAAACTTCTAGGATAAGGCAAACAGAGACCCGATTAGATCATTTTATAATACGGTTAATATAAGAATGCAGCGTAATTCTATCACATTTGTTCAATTTACGTCGCTCCTATTTCACATAGCGTATTGTGCTAAGCGGCATCTCAAAGCGCATGAAATGGCGAGTGAAATGCACTATTAGACTTCTATGGTAGGGCGAACAGAGACCCGATTAGATCATTTTACATTAAGGTTAATATAAGAATTCAGGGAAATTCTATCACATTTGTTCAATTTACGTCGCTCCTATTCCAGATAGCGTATTGGGCTATGCGGCACCTTAAAGCACATGCAATGGCGAGTAAAATGCACTATTAAACTTCTATGATAGGGCAAACAGAGACCCTATTATATCATTTTATATTACGGTTAATATAAGAATTCAGCGTAATTCTATCACATTTGTTCAACTTACGTCGCTCCTATTTCAGGTAGCGTACTGGGCTAGGCGGCATCTTAAAGCGCGTGGAATGGCGAGTAAAATGCACTACTGAACTTCTATGATAGTTCAATCAGAGACCCGACTAGATCATTTTATATTTTGGTTAATATAAGAATTCAGCGTAATTCTATCACATTTGTTCAATTTACGTCGCTCCTATTTCAAATAGCGTATTGGGCTCAGCGGCATCTCAAAGCGCATGAAATGGCGAGCAAAATGCACTATTAAACTTCTATCCTAGGGCAATCAGAGACCCGATTAGATCATTTTATATTTTGGTTAATATAAGAATTCAGTGAAATTCTATCACATTTGTTCAATTTACGTCGCTCCTATTTCAGATAGCGTATTGGGCAAAGCGGCATCTCAAAGCGTATGAAAAGGCGAATAAAATGCACTATTAAAGTTCTAGGCTAGGGCGAACAGAGACCCGATTAGATCATTTTACATTATGGTTAATAAAAGAATTCAGCGAAACTCTATCACATTTGTTCAACTTACGTCGCTCCTATTTCAGATAGCGTACTGGGCTAGGCGCCATCTTAAAGCGCGTGGAATGGCGAGTAAAATGCACTGCTCAACTTTTATGATAGGGCAATCAGAGACCCGATTAGCTCATTTTATATTTTGTTTAATATAAGATTTCAGGGAAATTCTATCACATTTGTTCAATTTGCGTCGCTCCTATTTCGGATAGCGTACTGGGCTAGGCGGCACCCTAAAGCGCGTGGAGTGGCGAGTAAAATGCACTATTAATCTTCTATGATAGGGCAATCAGAGACCCGATTAGATCATTTTATATTTTGGTTAATATAAGAATTCAGCGAAATTCTATCACATTTGTTCAATTTACGTCGCTCGTATTTCAGATAGCTTATTGTGCTTAGCGGCATCTCAAAGCGCATGAAATGACGAGTGAAATGCACTATTAAACTTCTAGGGTAGGGCAAACAGAGACCCGATTAGATCATTTTACATTAAGGTTAATATAAGAATTCAGGGAAATTCTATCACATTTGTTCAATTTACGTCGCTCCTATTCCAGATAGCGTATTGGGCTATGCGGCAGCTTAAAGCACATGAAATGGCGAGTAAAATGCACTATCAAACTTCTATGATAGGGCAAACAGAGGCCCGATTACATCATTTTATATTACGGTTAATATAAGAATTCAGCGTAATTCTATCACATTTGTTCAACTTACGTAGCTCCTATTTCAGATACCATACTGGGCTAGGCGGCATCATAAAGCGCGTGGAATGGCGAGTACAATGCACTACTAAACTTCTATGATAGGGCAATCAGAGACCCGATTAGATCATTTTATATTTTGTTTAATATAAGATTTCAGGGAAATTCTATCGCATTTGTTCAATTTACGTCGCTCCTATTTCAGATAGCGTATTCGGCTATGCGGCATCTCAAAGCGCATGAAATGGCGAATAAAATGCACTCTTAAACTTCTAGGCTAGGGCGAACAGAGACCCGATCAGATCATTTTACATTATGGTTAATAAAAGAATTCAGCGAAATTCTATCACATTTGTTCAACTTACGTCGCTCCTATTTCAGATAGCGTATTGGGCTAAGCGGCATCTCAAAGCGCATGAAATGGCGAGTAAAATGCACTATTAGATTTCTATGGTAGGGCGTACAGAGTCCCGATTAGATCATTTTATATTATGGTTAATTTAAGAATTCAGCAAAATTCTATCACATTTGTTCAATTTACGTTGCTCCTATTTCTGATACCGTACTGGGCTCGGCGGCATCTTAAAGCGCGTGGAATGGCGAGTGAAATGCACTATTAGACTTCTATGGCAGGGCGAACAGAGACCCGACTAGATCATTTTACATTAAGGTTAATATAAGAATTCAGGGAAATTCTATCACATTTGTGCAATTTACGTCGCTCCCATTCCAGATAGCGTATTTGGCTATGCGGCATCTCGAAGCGCATGAAATGGCGAGTATAATGCACTATTAAATTTCTAGGGTAAGGCAAACAGAGACCCGATTAGAACATTTTATATTACGGTTAATATAAGAATGCAGCGTAATTCTATCACATTTGTTCAAGTTACGTCGCTCATATTTCAGATAGCGTACTGGGCTAGGCGGCATCTTAAAGCGCGTGGAATGGCGAGTAAAATGCACTACTAAACTTCTATGATAGGGCAATCAGAGACCCGATTAGATCATTTTATATTTTGTTTAATATAAGATTTCAGGGAAATTCTATCGCATTTGTTCAATTTACGTCGCTCCTATTTCAGATAGCGTATTGGGCTAAGCGGCATCTCAAAGCGCATGAAATGGAGAATAAAATGCACTACAAAACTTCTA
>CAKAJE020000891.1:0-95921 GCA_916610135.2 Macropis europaea
AAACAGAGACCCGATTAGATCATTTTACATTAATGTTAATATAAGTATTCAGCGAGATTCTATCACACTTGTTCAATTTACGTCGCTTCTACTTCAGACAGCGTACTGGGCTAGGCGGCATCTTAAAGCGCGTGGAATGGCGAGTAAAATGCACTATTAACCTTCTATGATAGGGCAATCAGAGACCAGATTAGATCAATTTATACTTTGGTTAATATAAGAGCTCAGCGAAATTCTATCACATTTGTTCAATTTACGTCGCTCCTACTTCAGATAGCGTATTGGGCAAAGCGGCATCTCAAAGCGCAAGAAATGGCGAGTAAAATGCACTATTAAACTTCTAGGGTAGGGCAAACAGAGACCCGATTAGATCATTTTATGTTATGGTTAATTTAAGAATTGAGCGAAATTCTATCACATTTGTTCAACTTACGTCGCTCCTAATTTAGATAGCGTACTGGGCTAGGCGGCATCTTAAAGCGCGTGGAATGGCGAGTAAAATGCACTGCTAAACTTCTATGATAGGGCAATCAGAGACCCGATTAGATCATTTTATATTTTGGTTAATATAAGAATTCAGCGAAATTCTATCACATTTGTTCAATTTACGTCGCTCCTATTACAGATAGCTTATTGTGCTTAGCGGCATCTCAAAGCGCATGAAGTGACGAGTGAAATGCACTATTAAACTTCTAGGGTAGGGCAAACAGAGACCCGATTATATCATTTTACATTATGGTTAATGTAAGAATTCAGCGAAATTCTATCACATTTGTTCAATTTACGTTGCTCCTATTTCAGATAGCGTATTGGGCTGAGCGGCATCTCAAAGCGCATGAAATGACGACTAAAATGCACTATTAAACTTCTAGGGTAGGGCAAACAGAGACCCGATTAGATCATTTTATGTTATGGTTAATTTAAGAATTGAGCGAAATTCTATCACATTTGTTCAACTTACGTCGCTCCTAATTTAGATAGCGTACTGGGCTAGGCGGCATCTTAAATCGCGTGGAATGGCGAGTAAAATGCACTGCTAAACTTCTATGATAGGGCAATCAGAGACCCGATTAGATCATTTTATATTTTGTTTAATATAAGAATTCAGCGAAATTCTATCACATTTGTTCAATTTACGTCGCTCCTATTTCAGACAGCTTATTGGGCTTAGCGGCATCTCAAAGCGCATCAAATGGCGAACAAATGCACTATTAAACTTCTAGGCTAGGGCGAACAGAGACCAGATTAGATCATTTTATATTATGGTTAATTTAAGATGTCAGCAAAATTTTATCACATTTGTTCAATTTACGTCGCTCCTATTTCAGATAGCGTATTGGGCGAAGCGGCATCTCAAAGCGCATGAAATGGCGACTAAAATGCACTATTAAACTTCTAGGGTAGGGCAAGCAGAGACCCGATTAGATCATTTTATATTACGGTTAATATAAGAATTCAGCGTAATTCTATCACATTTGTTCAACTTACGTCGCTCCTATTTCAGATAGCGTACTGGGCTAGGCGGCATCTTAAAGCGCGTGGAATGGCGAGTAAAGTGCACTATTAAACTTCTATGATAGGGCAATCAGAGAACCGATTAGATCATTTTATATATTGGTTAATATAAGAATTCAACGAAATTCTATCACATTTGTAAAATTTACGTCGCTCCTATTACAGATAGCTTTTGGGCTTAGCGGCATCTCAAAGCGCATGGAATGACGAGTGAAATGCACTATTAAACTTCTGGGGTAGGGCAAACAGTGACGCGATTAGATCATTTTACATTAATGTTAATATAAGTATTCAGCGAGATTCTATCACACTTGTTCAATTTACGTCGCTTCTACTTCAGACAGCGTACTGGGCTAGGCGGCATCTTAAAGCGCGTGGAATGGCGAGTAAAATGCACTATTAACCTTCTATGATAGGGCAATCAGAGACCAGATTAGATCAATTTATACTTTGGTTAATATAAGAGCTCAGCGAAATTCTATCACATTAGTTCAATTTACGTCGCTCCTATTTCAGATAGCGTATTGGGCAAGCGGCATCTCAAAGCGCAAGAAATGGCGAGTAAAATGCACTATTAAACTTCTAGGGTAGGGCAAACAGAGACCCGATTAGATCATTTTTTGTTATGGTTAATTTTAAGAATTGAGCGAAATTCTATCACATTTGTTCAACTTACGTCGCTCCCTAATTTAGATAGCGTACTGGGCTAGGCGGCATCTTAAAGCGCGTGGAATGGCGAGTAAAATGCACTGCTAAACTTCTATGATAGGGCAATCAGAGACCCGATTAGATCATTTTATATTTTGGTTAATATAAGAATTCAGCGAAATTCTATCACATTTGTTCAATTTACGTCGCTCCTATTACAGATAGCTTATTGTGCTTAGCGGCATCTCAAAGCGCATGAAGTGACGAGTGAAATGCACTATTAAACTTCTAGGGTAGGGCAAACAGAGACCCGATTAGATACCATTTTATGTTACGTTTAATATAAGATTTCAGGGAAATTCTATCACATTTGTTCAATTTACGTCGCTCCTATTTCAGATAGCGTATCGGGCTAAGCGGCATCTCAAAGCGCATGAAATAGCGAGTGAAATGCACCATTAGACTTCTATGGTAGGGCGAACAGAGACACGATTAGATCATTTTATATTTTGGTTAATATAAGAATTCAGTGAAATTCTATCACATTTGTTCAATTTACGCCGCTCCTATTTCAAATAGCGTATTGGGCTCAGCGGCATCTCAAAGCGCATGAAATGGCGAGCAAAATGCACTATTAAACTTCTATCCTAGGGCAATCAGAGACCCGATTAGATCATTTTATATTTTGGTTAATATAAGAATTCAGTGAAATTCTATCACATTTGTTCAGTTTACGTCGCTCCTATTTCAGATAGCGTATTGGGCAAAGCGGCATCTCAAAGCGTATGAAATGGCGAATAAAATGCACTATTAAAGTTCTAGGCTAGGGCGAACAGAGACCCGATTAGATCATTTTACATTATGGTTAATAAAAGAATTCAGCGAAACTCTATCACATTTGTTCAACTTACGTCGCTCCTATTTCAGATAGCGTACTGGGCTAGGCGCCATCTTAAAGCGCGTGGAATGGCGAGTAAAATGCACTGCTCAACTTTTATGATAGGGCAATCAGAGACTCGGTAAGCTCATTTTATATTTTGTTTAATATAAGATTTCAGGGAAATTCTATCACATTTGTTCAATTTACGTCGCTCCTATTTCAGATAGCTTATTGGGCTAAGCGGCATGTCAAAGCGCATGAAATGACGAGTGAAATGCACTGTTAAACTTCTATGATAGGGCAATCAGAGACCCGATTAGATCATTTTATATTTTGTTTAATATAAGATTTCAGGGAAATATTATCACATTTGTTCAATTTACGTCGCTCCTATTTCAAATAGCGTATTGGGCTAAGCGGCATCTCAAGGCGCGCGAAATGGCGAATAAAATGCGCTATTAAACTTCTAGGCTAGGGCGAACAGAGAACCGATTAGATCATTTTACATTATGGTTCTTAAAAGAATTCAGCGAAATTCTATCACATTTGTTCAACGTACGTCGCTCCTATTTCAGATAGCGTATTGGGATAGGCGGCATCGAAAAGCGCATGAAATGGCGAGTAAAATGCACAATTAAACTACTAGGGTAGGGCAAACCGAGACCCGATTAGATCATTTTATATTGTGGTTAATTTAAGAATTCAGCAAGATTCTATCACATTTGTTCAATTTACGTCGCTCCTATTTCAGACAGCGTACTGGGCTAGGCGGCATCTTAAAGCGTGCCGAATGGCGAGCAAAATGCACTATTAACCTTCTATGATAGGGCAATCAGAGACCCGATTAGATCATTTTATATTTTGTTTAATATAAGATTTCAGGGAAATTCTATCACATTTGTTTAATTTTCGTCGCTCCTATTTCAGATAGCGTATTGGGCGAAGCGGCATCTCAAAGCGCATGAAATGGCGACTAAAATGCACTATTAAACTTCTAGGGTAGGGCAAGCAGAGACCCGATTAGATCATTTTATATTATGGTTAATTTAAGAATTCTGCAAAATTCTATCACATTCGTTCAATTTAGGTCGCTCCTATTTCAGATAGCGTACTGGGCTAGGCGGCATCTTAAAGCGCGTGGAATGCCGAGTAAAATCCACTATTAAACTTCTAGGCTAGGGCGAACAGAGACCAGATTAGATCATTTTACATTCTGGTTAATAAAATAATTCAGCGAAATTCTATCACCTTTGTTCAACTTTCGTCGCTCCTATTTCAGATAGCGTATTGGGCTAAGCGGCATCTCAAAGCGCATGAAATGGAGAATAAAATGCACTATTACACTTCTAGGCTAGGGAGAACAGAGACCCGATTAGATCATTTTACATTATGGTTCATAAAAGAATTCAGCGAAACTCTATCACATTTGTTCCACGTACGTCGCTCCTATTTCAGATAGCGTATTGGGATAAGCGGCATCGAAAAGCGCATGAAATGGCGAGTAAAATGCACAATTAAACTACTAGGGTAGGGCAAACAGAGGCCCGATTAGATCATTTTATATTGTGGTTAATTTAAGAATTCAGCAAAATTCTATCACATTTGCTCAATTTACGTCGCTCCTATTTCAGATAGCGTATTGGGCTAAGCGGCATCTCAAAGCGCATGAAATGGCCAGTAAAATGCACTATCAAACTTCTAGCATAAGGCAAACAGAGACCCGATTAGATCATTTTATATTACGGTTAATATAAGAATGCGGCGTAATTCTTTCACATTTATTCAATTTACGTCGCTACTATTCCAGATAGCTTATTGTGCTTAGCGGCGTCTCAAAGCGCATGAAATGACGAGTGAAATGCACTATTAAACTTCTAGGGTAGGGCAAACAGAGACCCGATTAGATCATTTTACATTAAGGTTAATATAAGTCTTCAGCGAGATTCTATCACATTGTTCAATTTACGTCGCTCCTATTTCAGACAGCGTACTGGGCTAGGCGGCATCTTAAAGCGTGTGGAATGGCGAGTAAAATGCACTATTAACCTTCTATGATAGGGCAATCAGAGACCAGTCTAGATCATTTTATACTTTGGTTAATATAAGAATTCAGCGAAATTCTATCACATTGTTCAATTTACGTCGCTCCTATTTCAGATAGCGTATTGGGCTACGCGGCATCTCAAAGCGCATGAAATGACGAGTGAAATGCAATATTATACTTCTAGGGTAGGGCGAACAGAGACCCGAAGAGATCATTTTACATTAAGGTGAATATAAGAATGCAGCGTAATTCTGTCACATTTGTTCAACTTACGTCGCTCCTATTTCAGATAGCGTATTGGGTTAAGCGTCATCTCAAAGCGCATGAAATGGCGAGTGAAATGCCTATTAAACTTCTAGGGTAGGGCGAACAGAGATCCGATTAGATCATTTTACATTAAGGTTAATATAAGTATTCAGCGAGATTCTATCACATTTGTTCAATTTGCGTCGCTCCTATTTCAGACAGCGTACTGGGCTAGGCGGCATCTTAAGGCGCATGGAATGGCGAATAAAATGCACTATTAAACTTCTATGGTAGGGAAACCAGAGACCCGATTAGATCATTTTATATTAAGGTTACTTTAAGAATTCAGCGAAATTCTATCACATTTGTTCAATTTACGTCGCTCCTGTTTCAAATAGCTTATTGGGCTTAGCGGCATCTCAAAGCGCATGATATGACGAGTGAAATGCACTATTAAACTTCTAGGGTAGGGCAAACAGAGACCCGATTAGGTCATTTTATATTATGGTTAATTTAACAATTCAGCAAAATTCTATCACATTTGTTCAATTTACGTCGTTCCTATTTCAGATAGCGTCCTGGGCTAAGCGGCATCAAAAAGCGCATGAAATGGCGAGTATAATGCACTATTATACTTCTAGGATAAGGCAAACAGAGACCCGATTAGGTCATTTTATATTACGGTTAATATAAGAATTCAGCGTAATTCTATCACATTTGTTCAACTTACGTCGTTCCTATTTCAGATAGCGTACTGGGCTAGGCGGCATCTTAAAGCGCGTGGAATGGCGAGTAAAGTGCACTATTAAACTTCTATGATAGGGCAATCAGAGACCCGATTAGATCATTTTATATATTGGTTAATATAAGAATTCAACGAAATTCTATCACATTTGTAAAATTTACGTCGCTCCTATTACAGATAGCTTACTGGGCTTAGCGGCATCTCAAAGCGCATGGAATGACGAGTGAAATGCACTATTAAACTTCTAGGGTAGGGCAAACAGTGACGCGATTAAATCATTTTATATTATGGTTAATTTAAGAATTCAGCAAAATTCTATCACATTTGCTCAATTTACGTCGCTCCTATTTCAGATAGCGTATTGGGCTAAGCGGTATCTCAAAGCGCATGAAATGGCGAGTAAAATGCAATACTAAACTTCTAGGATAAGGCAAACAGAGACCCGATTAGATTATTTTATATTACGGTTAATATAAGAATTCAGCGTAATTCTATCACATTTGTTCAACTTACGTCGCTGCTAATTTAGGTAGCGTACTGGGCTAGGCGGCATCTTAAAGCGCGTGGAATGGCGAGTAAAATGCACTGCTAAACTTCTATGATAGGGCAATCGGAGACCCGATTAGATCATTTTATATTTTGTTTAATATAAGATTTCAGGGAAATTCTATCACATTTGTTTAATTTACGTCGCTCCTATTTCAGATAGCGTATTGAGCTAAGCGGCATCTCAAAGCGCATGAAATGGCGAGTAAAATGCACAATCAAACTTCTAGGATAAGGCAAACAGAGACCCGATTAGATCATTTTATATTATGGTTAATTTAAGAATTGAGCGAAATTCTATCACATTCGTTCAATTTACGTCGCTCCTATTTCAGATAGCGTATTGGGCAAAGCGGCATCTCAAAGCGCATGAAATGAGGAGTAAAATGCACTATTAAACTTCTAGGGTAGGGCAAGCAGAGACTCGATTAGATCATTTTATATCATGGTTAATTTAAGAATTCAACAAAATTCTATCACATTCGTTCAATTTAGGTCGCTCCTAGTTCAGATAGCGTATTGGGCTAAGCGGCATCTCAAAGCGCATGAAATGGCGAGTAAAATGCACTGTTAAACTTCTAGGGTAGGGCAAACAGAGACCCGATTAGATCATTTGTTATTATGGTTAATATAAGAATTCAGCGAAATTCTATCACATTTGTTCAACTTACGTCGCTCATATTTCAGATAGCGTACTGGGCTAGACGGCATCTTAAAGCGCGTGGAATGGCGAGTAAAATGCACTACTAATCTTCTGTGATAGGGCAATCAGAGACCCGATTAGATCATTTTATATTTTGTTTAATATAAGATTTCAGGGAAATTCTATCACATTTGTTCAATTTACGTCGCTCCTATTTCAGATAGCGTCCTGGTCTAAGCGGCATCTAAAAGCGCATGAAATGGCGAGTATAATGCACTATTATACTTCTAGGATAAGGCAAACAGAGACCCGATTAGGTCATTTTATATTACGGTTAATATAGGAATTCAGCGTAATTCTATCACATTTGTTCAACTTACGTCGTTCCTATTTCAGATAGCGTACTGGGCTAGGCGGCATCTTAAAGCGCATGGAATGGCGAGTAAAGTGCACTATTAATCTTCTATGATAGGGCAATCAGAGACCCTATTAGATCATTTTATATATTGGTTAATATAAGAATTCAACGAAATTCTATCACATTTGTAAAATTTACGTCGCTCCTATTACAGATAGCTTACTGGGCTTAGCGGCATCTCAAAGCGCATGGAATGACGAGTGAAATGCACTATTAAACTTCTAGGGTAGGGCAAACAGTGACGCGATTAGATCATTTTATATTATGGTTAATTTAAGAATTCAGCAAAATTCTATCACATTTGCTCAATTTACGTCGCTCCTATTTCAGATAGCGTATTGGGCTAACGGGCATCTCAAAGCGCATGAAATGGCGAATAAAATGCACTCTTAAACTTCTAGGCTAGGGCGAACAGAGACCCGATCAGATCATTTTACATTATGATTAATAAAAGAATTCAGCGAAATTCTATCACATTTGTTCAACTTACGTCGCTCCTATTCCAGATAGCGTATTGGGCTAAGCGGCATCTCAAAGCGCATGAAATGGCGAGTAAAATGCAATACTAAACTTCTAGGATAAGGCAAACAGAGACCCGATTAGATTATTTTATATTACGGTTAATATAAGAATTCACTGTAATTCTATCACATTTGTTCAACTTACGTCGCTGCTAATTTAGATAGCGTACTGGGCTAGGCGGCATCTTAAAGCGCGTGGAATGGCGATTAAAATGCACTGCTAAACTTCTATGATAGGGCAATCAGAGACCCGATTAGATCATTTTATATTTTGTTTAATATAAGATTGCAGGGAAATTCTATCACATTTGTTTAATTTACGTCGCTCCTATTTCAGATAGCGTATTGGGCGAAGCGGCATCTCAAAGCGCATGAAATGGCTAGTAAAATTCACAATTAAACTAATAGGGTAGGGCAAACAGAGGCCCGATTAGATCATTTTATATTGTGGTTAATTTAAGCATTCAGCAAAATTCTATCACATTTGTTCAATTTACGTCGCTCCTATTTCAGATAGCGTATTGAGCTAAGCGGCATCTCAAAGCGCATGAAATGGCGAGTAAAATGCACTATCAAACTTCTAGGATAAGGCAAACAGAGACCCGATTAGATCATTTTATATTATGGTTAATTTAAGAATTGAGCGAAATTCTATCACATTCGTTCAATTTACGTCGCTCCTATTTCAGATAGCGTATTGGGCAAAGCGGCATCTCAAAGCGCATGAAATGAGGAGTAAAATGCACTATTAAACTTCTAGGGTAGGGCAAGCAGAGACTCGATTAGATCATTTTATATTATGGTTAATTTAAGAATTCAACAAAATTCTATCACATTCGTTCAATTTAGGTCGCTCCTAGTTCAGATAGCGTATTGGGCTAAGCGGCATCTCAAAGCGCATGAAATGGCAAGTGAAATGCACTATATGACTTCTATGGTAGGGCGAACAGAGACCCGATTAGATCATTTTACATTGAGGTTAATATAAGAATTCACAGAAATTCTATCACATTTGTTCAATTTACGTCGCTCCTATTTCAGATAGCGTATTGGGCTATGCGGCATCTCAAAGCGCATGAAATGGCGAGTAAAATGCACTGTTAAACTTCTAGGGTAGGGCAAACAGAGACCCGATTAGATCATTTGTTATTATGGTTAATATAAGAATTCAGCGAAATTCTATCACATTTGTTCAACTTACGTCGCTCATATTTCAGATAGCGTACTGGGCTAGGCGGCATCTTAAAGCGCGTGGAATGGCGAGTAAAATGCACTACTAATCTTCTATGATAGGGCAATCAGAGACCCGATTAGATCATTTTATATTTTGTTTAATATAAGATTTCAGGGAAATTCTATCACATTTGTTCAATTTACGTCGCTCCTATTTCAGATAGCGTATTGGGCTAAGCGGCATCTCAAAGCGCATGAAATGGAGAATAAAATGCACTATTAAACTTCTAGGCTAGGGAGAACAGAGACCCGATTAGATCATTTTACATTATGGTTCATAAAAGAATTCAGCGAAACTCTATCACATTTTTTCAACTTACGTCGCTCCTATTTCAGATAGCGTATTGGGCTAACGGGCATCTCAAAGCGCATGAAATGGCGAATAAAATGCACTCTTAAACTTCTAGGCTAGGGCGAACAGAGACCCGATCAGATCATTTTACATTATGGTTAATAAAAGAATTCAGCGAAATTCTATCACATTTGTTCAACTTACGTCGCTCCTATTCCAGATAGCGTATTGGGCTAAGCGGCATCTCAAAGCGCATGAAATGGCGAGTAAAATGCAATACTAAACTTCTAGGATAAGGCAAACAGAGACCCGATTAGATTATTTTATATTACGGTTAATATAAGAATTCAGCGTAATTCTATCACATTTGTTCAACTTACGTCGCTGCTAATTTAGATAGCGTACTGGGCTAGGCGGCATCTTAAAGCGCGTGGAATGGCGAGTAAAATGCACTGCTAAACTTCTATGATAGGGCAATCAGAGACCCGATTAGATCATTTTATATTTTGTTTAATATAAGATTTCAGGGAAATTCTATCACATTCGTTTAATTTACGTCGCTCCTATTTCAGATAGCGTATTGGGCGAAGCGGCATCTCAAAGCGCATGAAATGGCTAGTAAAATTCACAATTAAACTAATAGGGTAGGGCAAACAGAGGCCCGATTAGATCATTTTATATTGTGGTTAATTTAAGCATTCAGCAAAATTCTATCACATTTGTTCAATTTACGTCGCTCCTATTTCAGATAGCGTATTGAGCTAAGCGGCATCTCAAAGCGCATGAAATGGCGAGTAAAATGCACTATCAAACTTCTAGGATAAGGCAAACAGAGACCCGATTAGATCATTTTATATTATGGTTAATTTAAGAATTGAGCGAAATTCTATCACATTCGTTCAATTTACGTCGCTCCTATTTCAGATAGCGTATTGGGCAAAGCGGCATCTCAAAGCGCATGAAATGAGGAGTAAAATGCACTATTAAACTTCTAGGGTAGGGCAAGCAGAGACTCGATTAGATCATTTTATATTATGGTTAATTTAAGAATTCAACAAAATTCTATCACATTCGTTCAATTTAGGTCGCTCCTAGTTCAGATAGCGTATTGGGCTAAGCGGTATCTCAAAGCGCATGAAATGGCGAGTGAAATGCACTATATGACTTCTATGGTAGGGCGAACAGAGACCCGATTAGATCATTTTACATTGAGGTTAATATAAGAATTCACAGAAATTCTATCACATTTGTTCAATTTACGTCGCTCCTATTTCAGATAGCGTATTGGGCTATGCGGCATCTCAAAGCGCATGAAATGGCGAGTAAAATGCACTGTTAAACTTCTAGGGTAGGGCAAACAGAGACCCGATTAGATCATTTGTTATTATGGTTAATATAAGAATTCAGCGAAATTCTATCACATTTGTTCAACTTACGTCGCTCATATTTCAGATAGCGTACTGGGCTAGGCGGCATCTTAAAGCGCGTGGAATGGCGAGTAAAATGCACTACTAATCTTCTATGATAGGGCAATCAGAGACCCGATTAGATCATTTTATATTTTGTTTAATATAAGATTTCAGGGAAATTCTATCACATTTGTTCAATTTACGTCGCTCCTATTTCAGATAGCGTATTGGGCTAAGCGGCATCTCAAAGCGCATGAAATGGAGAATAAAATGCACTATTAAACTTCTAGGCTAGGGAGAACAGAGACCCGATTAGATCATTTTACATTATGGTTCATAAAAGAATTCAGCGAAACTCTATCACATTTTTTCAACTTACGTCGCTCCTATTTCAGATAGCGTATTGGGCTAACGGGCATCTCAAAGCGCATGAAATGGCGAATAAAATGCACTCTTAAACTTCTAGGCTAGGGCGAACAGAGACCCGATCAGATCATTTTACATTATGGTTAATAAAAGAATTCAGCGAAATTCTATCACATTTGTTCAACTTACGTCGCTCCTATTCCAGATAGCGTATTGGGCTAAGCGGCATCTCAAAGCGCATGAAATGGCGAGTAAAATGCAATACTAAACTTCTAGGATAAGGCAAACAGAGACCCGATTAGATTATTTTATATTACGGTTAATATAAGAATTCAGCGTAATTCTATCACATTTGTTCAACTTACGTCGCTGCTAATTTAGATAGCGTACTGGGCTAGGCGGCATCTTAAAGCGCGTGGAATGGCGAGTAAAATGCACTGCTAAACTTCTATGATAGGGCAATCAGAGACCCGATTAGATCATTTTATATTTTGTTTAATATAAGATTTCAGGGAAATTCTATCACATTCGTTTAATTTACGTCGCTCCTATTTCAGATAGCGTATTGGGCGAAGCGGCATCTCAAAGCGCATGAAATGGCTAGTAAAATTCACAATTAAACTAATAGGGTAGGGCAAACAGAGGCCCGATTAGATCATTTTATATTGTGGTTAATTTAAGCATTCAGCAAAATTCTATCACATTTGTTCAATTTACGTCGCTCCTATTTCAGATAGCGTATTGAGCTAAGCGGCATCTCAAAGCGCATGAAATGGCGAGTAAAATGCACTATCAAACTTCTAGGATAAGGCAAACAGAGACCCGATTAGATCATTTTATATTATGGTTAATTTAAGAATTGAGCGAAATTCTATCACATTCGTTCAATTTACGTCGCTCCTATTTCAGATAGCGTATTGGGCAAAGCGGCATCTCAAAGCGCATGAAATGTCGAGTAAAATGCACTATTAAACTTCTAGGGTAGGGCAAGCAGAGACTCGATTAGATCATTTTATATTATGGTTAATTTAAGAATTCAACAAAATTCTATCACATTCGTTCAATTTAGGTCGCTCCTAGTTCAGATAGCGTATTGGGCTAAGCGGCATCTCAAAGCGCATGAAATGGCGAGTGAAATGCACTATATGACTTCTATGGTAGGGCGAACAGAGACCCGATTAGATCATTTTACATTGAGGTTAATATAAGAATTCACAGAAATTCTATCACATTTGTTCAATTTACGTCGCTCCTATTTCAGATAGCGTATTGGGCTAGGCGGCATCTTAAAGCGCGTGGAATGGCGAGTAAAATGCACTACTAATCTTCTATGATAGGGCAATCAGAGACCCGATTAGATCATTTTATATTTTGTTTAATATAAGATTTCAGGGAAATTCTATCACATTTGTTCAATTTACGTCGCTCCTATTTCAGATAGCGTATTGGGCTAAGCGGCATCTCAAAGCGCATGAAATGGAGAATAAAATGCACTATTAAACTTCTAGGCTAGGGAGAACAGAGACCCGATTAGATCATTTTACATTATGGTTCATAAAAGAATTCAGCGAAACTCTATCACATTTTTTCAACTTACGTCGCTCCTATTTCAGATAGCGTATTGGGCTAACGGGCATCTCAAAGCGCATGAAATGGCGAATAAAATGCACTCTTAAACTTCTAGGCTAGGGCGAACAGAGACCCGATCAGATCATTTTACATTATGATTAATAAAAGAATTCAGCGAAATTCTATCACATTTGTTCAACTTACGTCGCTCCTATTCCAGATAGCGTATTGGGCTAAGCGGCATCTCAAAGCGCATGAAATGGCGAGTAAAATGCAATACTAAACTTCTAGGGTAGGGCGAACAGAGATCCGATTAGATCATTTTACATTAAGGTTAATATAAGTATTCAGCGAGATTCTATCACATTTGTTCAACTTACGTCGCTGCTAATTTAGATAGCGTACTGGGCTAGGCGGCATCTTAAAGCGCGTGGAATGGCGAGTAAAATGCACTGCTAAACTTCTATGATAGGGCAATCAGAGACCCGATTAGATCATTTTATATTTTGTTTAATATAAGATTTCAGGGAAATTCTATCACATTCGTTTAATTTACGTCGCTCCTATTTCAGATAGCGTATTGGGCGAAGCGGCATCTCAAAGCGCATGAAATGGCTAGTAAAATTCACAATTAAACTAATAGGGTAGGGCAAACAGAGGCCCGATTAGATCATTTTATATTGTGGTTAATTTAAGCATTCAGCAAAATTCTATCACATTTGTTCAATTTACGTCGCTCCTATTTCAGATAGCGTATTGAGCTAAGCGGCATTTCAAAGCGCATGAAATGGCGAGTAAAATGCACTATCAAACTTCTAGGATAAGGCAAACAGAGACCCGATTAGATCATTTTATATTATGGTTAATTTAAGAATTGAGCGAAATTCTATCACATTCGTTCAATTTACGTCGCTCCTATTTCAGATAGCGTATTGGGCAAAGCGGCATCTCAAAGCGCATGAAATGTCGAGTAAAATGCACTATTAAACTTCTAGGGTAGGGCAAGCAGAGACTCGATTAGATCATTTTATATTATGGTTAATTTAAGAATTCAACAAAATTCTATCACATTCGTTCAATTTAGGTCGCTCCTAGTTCAGATAGCGTATTGGGCTAAGCGGCATCTCAAAGCGCATGAAATGGCGAGTGAAATGCACTATATGACTTCTATGGTAGGGCGAACAGAGACCCGATTAGATCATTTTACATTGAGGTTAATATAAGAATTCACAGAAATTCTATCACATTTGTTCAATTTACGTCGCTCCTATTTCAGATAGCGTATTGGGCTAGGCGGCATCTTAAAGCGCGTGGAATGGCGAGTAAAATGCACTACTAATCTTCTATGATAGGGCAATCAGAGACCCGATTAGATCATTTTATATTTTGTTTAATATAAGATTTCAGGGAAATTCTATCACATTTGTTCAATTTACGTCGCTCCTATTTCAGATAGCGTATTGGGCTAAGCGGCATCTCAAAGCGCATGAAATGGAGAATAAAATGCACTATTAAACTTCTAGGCTAGGGAGAACAGAGACCCGATTAGATCATTTTACATTATGGTTCATAAAAGAATTCAGCGAAACTCTATCACATTTTTTCAACTTACGTCGCTCCTATTTCAGATAGCGTATTGGGCTAACGGGCATCTCAAAGCGCATGAAATGGCGAATAAAATGCACTCTTAAACTTCTAGGCTAGGGCGAACAGAGACCCGATCAGATCATTTTACATTATGATTAATAAAAGAATTCAGCGAAATTCTATCACATTTGTTCAACTTACGTCGCTCCTATTCCAGATAGCGTATTGGGCGAAGCGGCATCTCAAAGCGCATGAAATGGCTAGTAAAATTCACAATTAAACTAATAGGGTAGGGCAAACAGAGGCCCGATTAGATCATTTTATATTGTGGTTAATTTAAGCATTCAGCAAAATTCTATCACATTTGTTCAATTTACGTCGCTCCTATTTCAGATAGCGTATTGAGCTAAGCGGCATCTCAAAGCGCATGAAATGGCGAGTAAAATGCACTATCAAACTTCTAGGATAAGGCAAACAGAGACCCGATTAGATCATTTTATATTATGGTTAATTTAAGAATTAAGCGAAATTCTATCACATTCGTTCAATTTACGTCGCTCCTATTTCAGATAGCGTATTGGGCAAAGCGGCATCTCAAAGCGCATGAAATGAGGAGTAAAATGCACTATTAAACTTCTAGGGTAGGGCAAGCAGAGACTCGATTAGATCATTTTATATTATGGTTAATTTAAGAATTCAACAAAATTCTATCACATTCGTTCAATTTAGGTCGCTCCTAGTTCAGATAGCGTATTGGGCTAAGCGGCATCTCAAAGCGCATGAAATGGCGAGTGAAATGCACTATATGACTTCTATGGTAGGGCGAACAGAGACCCGATTAGATCATTTTACATTGAGGTTAATATAAGAATTCACAGAAATTCTATCACATTTGTTCAATTTACGTCGCTCCTATTTCAGATAGCGTATTGGGCTATGCGGCATCTCAAAGCGCATGAAATGGCGAGTAAAATGCACTGTTAAACTTCTAGGGTAGGGCAAACAGAGACCCGATTAGATCATTTGTTATTATGGTTAATATAAGAATTCAGCGAAATTCTATCACATTTGTTCAACTTACGTCGCTCATATTTCAGATAGCGTACTGGGCTAGGCGGCATCTTAAAGCGCGTGGAATGGCGAGTAAAATGCACTACTAATCTTCTATGATAGGGCAATCAGAGACCCGATTAGATCATTTTATATTTTGTTTAATATAAGATTTCAGGGAAATTCTATCACATTTGTTCAATTTACGTCGCTCCTATTTCAGATAGCGTATTGGGCTAAGCGGCATCTCAAAGCGCATGAAATGGAGAATAAAATGCACTATTAAACTTCTAGGCTAGGGAGAACAGAGACCCGATTAGATCATTTTACATTATGGTTCATAAAAGAATTCAGCGAAACTCTATCACATTTTTTCAACTTACGTCGCTCCTATTTCAGATAGCGTATTGGGCTAACGGGCATCTCAAAGCGCATGAAATGGCGAATAAAATGCACTCTTAAACTTCTAGGCTAGGGCGAACAGAGACCCGATCAGATCATTTTACATTATGGTTAATAAAAGAATTCAGCGAAATTCTATCACATTTGTTCAACTTACGTCGCTCCTATTCCAGATAGCGTATTGGGCTAAGCGGCATCTCAAAGCGCATGAAATGGCGAGTAAAATGCAATACTAAACTTCTAGGATAAGGCAAACGGAGACCCGATTAGATTATTTTATATTACGGTTAATATAAGAATTCAGCGTAATTCTATCACATTTGTTCAACTTACGTCGCTGCTAATTTAGATAGCGTACTGGGCTAGGCGGCATCTTAAAGCGCGTGGAATGGCGAGTAAAATGCACTGCTAAACTTCTATGATAGGGCAATCAGAGACCCGATTAGATCATTTTATATTTTGTTTAATATAAGATTTCAGGGAAATTCTATCACATTCGTTTAATTTACGTCGCTCCTATTTCAGATAGCGTATTGGGCGAAGCGGCATCTCAAAGCGCATGAAATGGCTAGTAAAATTCACAATTAAACTAATAGGGTAGGGCAAACAGAGGCCCGATTAGATCATTTTATATTGTGGTTAATTTAAGCATTCAGCAAAATTCTATCACATGTGTTCAATTTACGTCGCTCCTATTTCAGATAGCGTATTGAGCTAAGCGGCATCTCAAAGCGCATGAAATGGCGAGTAAAATGCACTATCAAACTTCTAGGATAAGGCAAACAGAGACCCGATTAGATCATTTTATATTATGGTTAATTTAAGAATTGAGCGAAATTCTATCACATTCGTTCAATTTACGTCGCTCCTATTTCAGATAGCGTATTGGGCAAAGCGGCATCTCAAAGCGCTTGAAATGTCGAGTAAAATGCACTATTAAACTTCTAGGGTAGGGCAAGCAGAGACTCGATTAGATCATTTTATATTATGGTTAATTTAAGAATTCAACAAAATTCTATCACATTCGTTCAATTTAGGTCGCTCCTAGTTCAGATAGCGTATTGGGCTAAGCGGCATCTCAAAGCGCATGAAATGGCGAGTGAAATGCACTATATGACTTCTATGGTAGGGCGAACAGAGACCCGATTAGATCATTTTACATTGAGGTTAATATAAGAATTCACAGAAATTCTATCACATTTGTTCAATTTACGTCGCTCCTATTTCAGATAGCGTATTGGGCTAGGCGGCATCTTAAAGCGCGTGGAATGGCGAGTAAAATGCACTACTAATCTTCTATGATAGGGCAATCAGAGACCCGATTAGATCATTTTATATTTTGTTTAATATAAGATTTCAGGGAAATTCTATCACATTTGTTCAATTTACGTCGCTCCTATTTCAGATAGCGTATTGGGCTAAGCGGCATCTCAAAGCGCATGAAATGGAGAATAAAATGCACTATTAAACTTCTAGGCTAGGGAGAACAGAGACCCGATTAGATCATTTTACATTATGGTTCATAAAAGAATTCAGCGAAACTCTATCACATTTTTTCAACTTACGTCGCTCCTATTTCAGATAGCGTATTGGGCTAACGGGCATCTCAAAGCGCATGAAATGGCGAATAAAATGCACTCTTAAACTTCTAGGCTAGGGCGAACAGAGACCCGATCAGATCATTTTACATTATGGTTAATAAAAGAATTCAGCGAAATTCTATCACATTTGTTCAATTTACGTCGCTCCTATTTCAGATAGCGTATTGGGCTAAGCGGCATCTCAAAGCGCATGAAAGGGCGAGTGAAATGCACTATAACGACTTCTATGGTAGGGCGAACAGAGACCCGATTAGATCATTTTGCATTGAGGTTAATATAAGAATTCACGGAAATTCCATCACATTTGTTCAATTTACGTCGCTCCTATTTCAGATAGCGTATTGGGCGAAGCGGCATCTCAAAGCGCATGAAATGGCGACTAAAATGCACTATTAAACTTCTAGGGTAGGGCAAGCAGCGACCCGATTAGATCATTTTATATTATGGGTAATTTAAGAATTCAGCAAAATTCTATCACATTCGTTCAATTTAGGTCGCTCCTATTTCAGATAGCGTATTGGGCTAAGCGGCATCTCAAAGCGCATGAAATGGCGAGTGAAATGCACTATAAGACTTCTAGGGTAGGGCAAACAGAGACCCGATTAGATCATTTTATATTACGGTTAATATAAGAATGCAGCGTAATTCTATCACATTTGTTCAAGTTACGTCGCTCCTAATTCTGATAGCGTACTGGGCTAGGCGGCATCTTAAAGCGCGTGGAATGGCGAGTAAAATGCACTACTAATCTTCTATGATAGAGCAATCAGAGACCCGATTAGATCATTTTATATTTTGTTTAATATAAGATTTCAGGGAAATTCTATCACATTTGTTTAATTTACGTCGCTCCTATTTCAGATAGCCTATTGGGCGAAGCGGCATCTCAAAGCGCATGAAATGGCGACTAAAATGCACTATTAAACTTCTAGGGTAGGGCAAGCAGCGACCCGATTAGATCATTTTATATTATGGTTAATTTAAGAATTCAGCAAAATTCTATCACATTCGTTCAATTTAGGTCGCTCCTATTTCAGATAGCGTATTGGGCTAAGCGGCATCTCAAAGCGCATGAAATGGCGAGTGAAATGCACTATAAGACTTCTAGGGTAGGGCAAACAGAGACCCGATTAGATCATTTTATATTACGGTTAATATAAGAATGCAGCGTAATTCTATCACATTTGTTCAAGTTACGTCGCTCCGATTTCAGATAGCGTACTGGGCTAGGCGGCATCTTAAAGCGCGTGGAATGGCGAGTAAAATGCACTAGTAATCTTCTATGATAGGGCAATCAGAGACCCGATTAGATCATTTTATATTTTGGTTAATATAAGAATTCAGCGAAATTCTATCACATTTGTTCAATTTACGTCGCTCGTATTTCAGATAGCGTATTGGGCTAAGCGGCATCTCAAAGCGCATGAAATGGCGAGGAAAATGCACTATTAAACGTCTAGGGTAGGGCAAACAGAGACCCGATCAGATCATTTTATGTTATGGTTAATTTAAGAACTCAGCAAAATTCTATCACATTTGTTCAATTTACGTCGCTGCTATATCAGATAGCGTACTGGGCTAGGCGGCAACTTAAAGCGCGTGGAATGGCGTGTAAAACGCACTATTAAACTTCTACGATAGGGCAATCAGTGACCCGAGTAGATCATTTTATATTTTGTTTAATATAAGATTTCAGGGAAATTCTATCACATTTGTTTAATTTACGTCGCTCCTATTTCAGATAGCGTATTGGGCGAAGCGGCATCTCAAAGCGCATGAAATGGCGAGTAAAATGCACAATTAAACTAATAGGGTAGGGCAAACAGAGACCCGATTAGATCATTTTATATTGTGGTTAATTTAAGCATTCAGCAAAATTCTATCACATTTGTTCAATTTACGTCGCTCCTATTTCAGATAGCGTATTGAGCTAAGCGGCATCTCAAAGCGCATGAAATGGCGAGTAAAATGCACTATCAAACTTCTAGGATAAGGCAAACAGAGACCCGATTAGATCATTTTATATTATGGTTAATTTAAGAATTGAACGAAATTCTATCACATTCGTTCAATTTACGTCGCTCCTATTTCAGATAGCGTATTGGGCAAAGCGGCATCTCAAAGCGCATGAAATGACGAGTAAAATGCACTATTAAACTTCTAGGGTAAGGCAAGCAGAGACTCGATTAGATCATTTTATATTATGGTTAATTTAAGAATTCAACAAAATTCTATCACATTCGTTCAATTTAGGTCGCTCCTATTTCAGATAGCGTACTGGGCTAGGCGGCATCTTAAAGCGCGTGGAATGGCGAGTAAAATGCACTACTAATCTTCTATGATAGGGCAATCAGAGACCCGATTAGATCATTTTATATTTTGTTTAATATAAGATTTCAGGGAAATTCTATCACATTTGTTCAATTTACGTCGCTCCTATTTCAGATAGCGTATTGGGCTAAGCGGCATCTCAAAGCGCATGAAAGGGCGAGTGAAATGCACTATAAGACTTCTATGGTAGGGCGAACAGAGACCCGATTAGATCATTTTACATTGAGGTTAATATAAGAATTCACGGAAATTCCATCACATTTGTTCAATTTACGTCGCTCCTATTTCAGATAGCGTATTGGGCTATGCGGCATCTCAAAGCGCATGAAATGGCGAGTAAAATGCACTGTTAAACTTCTAGTGTAGGGCAAACAGAGACCCGATTAGATCATTTTATATTACGGTTAATATAAGAATGCAGCGTAATTCTATCACATTTGTTCAAGTTACGTCGCTCCTAATTCTGAGAGCGTACTGGGCTATGCGGCATCTTAAAGCGCGTGGAATGGCGAGTAAAATGCACTACTAATCTTCTATGATAGAGCAATCAGAGACCCGATTAGATCATTTTATATTTTGTTTAATATAAGATTTCAGGGAAATTCTATCACATTTGTTTAATTTACGTCGCTCCTATTTCAGATAGCGTATTGGGCGAAGCGGCATCTCAAAGCGCATGAAATGGCGACTAAAATGCACTATTAAACTTCTAGGGTAGGGCAAGCAGCGACCCGATTAGATCATTTTATATTATGGTTAATTTAAGAATTCAGCAAAATTCTATCACATTCGTTCAATTTAGGTCGCTCCTATTTCAGATAGCGTATTCGGCTAAGCGGCACCTCAAAGCGCATGAAATGGCGAGTGAAATGCACTATAAGACTTCTATGGTAGGGCGAACAGAGACCCGATTAGATCATTTTACATTGAGGTTAATATAAGAATTCACGGAAATTCTATCACATTTGTTCAATTTACGTCGCTCCTATTTCAGATAGCGTATTGGGCGAAGCGGCATCTCAAAGCGCATGAAATGGCGACTAAAATGCACTATTAAACTTCTAGGGTAGGGCAAGCAGCGACCAGATTAGATCATTTTATATTATGGTTAATTTAAGAATTCAGCAAAATTCTATCACATTTGTTCAATTTACGTCGCTCCTATTTCAGATAGCGTATTGGGCTATGCGGCATCTCAAAGCGCATGAAATGGCGAGTAAAATGCACTGTTAAACTTCTAGGGTAGGGCAAACAGAGACCCGATTAGATCATTTTATATTACGGTTAATATAAGAATGCAGCGTAATTCTATCACATTTGTTCAAGTTACGTCGCTCCTATTTCAGATAGCGTATTGGGCTAAGCGGCATCTCAAAGCGCATGAAAGGGCGAGTGAAATGCACTATAAGACTTCTATGGTAGGGCGAACAGAGACCCGATTAGATCATTTTACATTGAGGTTAATATAAGAATTCACGGAAATTCCATCACATTTGTTCAATTTACGTCGCTCCTATTTCAGATAGCGTATTGGGCTAAGCGGCATCTCAAAGCGCATGAAATGGCGAGTGAAATGCACTATAAGACTTCTATGGTAGGGCGAACAGAGACCCGATTAGATCATTTTACATTGAGGTTAATATAAGAATTCACGGAAATTCTATCACATTTGTTCAATTTACGTCGCTCCTATTTCAGATAGCGTATTGGGCTATGCGGCATCTCAAAGCGCATGAAATGGCGAGTAAAATGCACTGTTAAACTTCTAGGGTAGGGCAAACAGAGACCCGATTAGATCATTTTATATTACGGTTAATATAAGAATGCAGCGTAATTCTATCACATTTGTTCAATTTACGTCGCTCCGATTTCAGATAGCGTACTGGGCTAGGCGGCATCTTAAAGCGCGTGGAATGGCGAGTAAAATGCACTAGTAATCTTCTATGATAGGGTAATCAGAGACCAGATTAGATCATTTTATATTTTGTTTAATATAAGATTTCAGGGAAATTCTATCACATTTGTTCAATTTACGTCGCTCCTATTTCAGATAGCGTATTGGGCTAAGCGGCATCTCAAAGTGCATGAAAGGGCGAGTGAAATGCACTATAACGACTTCTATGGTAGGGCGAACAGAGACCCGAATAGATCATTTTACATTGAGGTTAATATAAGAATTCACGGAAATTCCATCACATTTGTTCAATTTACGTCGCTCCCATTTCAGATAGCGTATTGGGCTATGCGGCATCTCAAAGCGCATGAAATGGCGAGTAAAATGCACTGTTAAACTTCTAGAGTAGGGCAAACAGAGACCCGATTAGATCATTTTATATTACGGTTAATATAAGAATGCAGCGTAATTCTATCACATTTGTTCAAGTTACGTCGCTCCTAATTCTGATAGCGTACTGGGCTAGGCGGCATCTTAAAGCGCGTGGAATGGCGAGTAAAATGCACTAGTAATCTTCTATGATAGGGCAAACAGAGTCGATTAGAACATTTTATATTTTGGTTAATATAAGAATTCAGCGAAATTCTATCACATTTGTTCAATTTACGTCGCTCGTATTTCAGATAGCGTATTGGGCTAAGCGGCATCTCGAAGCGCATGAAATGGCGAGGAAAATGCACTATTAAACGTCTAGGGTAGGGCAAACAGAGACCCGATTAGATCATTTTATGTTATGGTTAATTTAAGAATTCAGCAAAATTCTATCACATTTGTTCAATTTATG
Organism: Macropis europaea; assembly: GCA_916610135.2. Classification (NCBI taxonomy): domain Eukaryota; kingdom Metazoa; phylum Arthropoda; class Insecta; order Hymenoptera; family Melittidae; genus Macropis; species Macropis europaea. The sequence goes on from CAKAJE020000891.1 coordinate 22,785, forward strand.
TCGCTCCTATTTCAGATAGCGTACTGGGCTAGGCGGCAACTTAAAGCGCGTGGAATGGCGAGTAAAATGCACTATTAAACTTCTATGATAGGGCAATCAGTGACCCGAGTAGATCATTTTATATTTTGTTTAATATAAGATTTCAGGGAAATTCTATCACATTTGTTCAATTTACGTCTCTCCTATTTCAGATAGCGTATTGGGCTAAGAGGCATCTGAAGGCACATGAAATGGCGTGTAAAATGCACTATTAAACTTCTAGGGTTGGGCAAACAGAGACCCGATTAGATCATTTTATATTATGGTTAATTTAAGATGTCAGCTAAATTTTATCACATCTGTTCAATTTACGTCACTCCTATTTCAGATAGCGTACTGGGCTAGGCGGCATCTTGAAGCGCATGGAATGGCGAGTAAAGTGCACTACTAAACTTCTATGGTAGTTCGAACAGAGACCCGATTAGATCATTTTATATTATGGTTAATTTAAGAATTCAGCAAAATTCTATCACTCTTGTTCAATTTACGTCGCTCGTATTTCAGATAGCGTACTGGGCTAGGCGGCATCTTAAAGCGCGTGGAATGGCGAGTAAAATGCACTATTAAACTTCTAGGCTAGGGCGAACAGAGACCCGATCAGATCATTTTACATTATGGTTAATAAAAGAATTCAGCGAAATTCTATCACATTTGTACAACTTACGTCGCTCCTATTTTAGATAGCGTATTGGGCTAAGCGGCATCTCAAAGCGCATGAAATGACGAGTGAAATGCACTATTAAACTTCTAGGATAAGGCAAACAGAGACCCGATTAGATCATTTTATAATACGGTTAATATAAGAATTCAGCGTAATTCTATCACATTTGTTCAATTTACGTCGCTCCTATTTCAGATAGCGTATTGTGCTAAGCGGCATCTCAAAGCGCATGAAACGGCGAGTGAAATGCACTATTAGACTTCTATGGTAGGGCGAACAGAGACCCGATTAGATCATTTTACATTAAGGTTAATATAAGAATTCAGGGAAATTCTATCACATTTGTTCAATTTACGTCGCTCCTATTCCAGTTAGCGTATTGGGCTATGCGGCACCTTAAAGCACATGAAATGGCGAGTAAAATGCACTATTAAACTTCTATGATAGGGCAAACAGAGACCCGATTATATCATTTTATATTACGGTTAATATAAGAATTCAGCGTAATTCTATCACATTTGTTCAACTTACGTCGCTCCTATTTCAGGTAGCGTACTGGGCTAGACGGCATCTTAAAGCGCGTGGAATGGCGAGTGAAATGCACTATTAGACTTCTATGGTAGGGCGAACAGAGACCCGATTAGATCATTTTATATTATGGTTAATTTAAGAATTCAGCGAAATTCTATCACATTTGTTCAATTTACGTCGCTCCTATTTCAGATAGCGTATTGGGCTAAGCGGCATCTCAAAGCGCATGAGTTGGCGAGTAAAATGCAATACTAAACTTCTAGGATAAGGCAAACAGAGACCCGATTAGATCATTTTATATTACGGTTAATATAAGAATTCAGCGTAATTCTATCACATTTGTTCAACTTACGTCGCTCCTAATTTAGATAGCGTACTGGGCTAGGCGGCATCTTAAAGCGCGTGGAATGGCGAGTAAACTGCACTGCTAAACTTCTATGATAGGGCAATCAGAGACCCGATTAGATCATTTTATATTTTGTTTAATATAAGATTTCAGGGAAATTCTATCACATTTGTTCAATTTACGTAGCTCCTATTTCAGATAGCGTATTGGGCTAAGCGGCATCTCAAAGCGCATGAAATGGCGAGTAAAATGCACTATTAGATTTCTATGGTAGGGCGTACAGAGACCCGATTAGATCATTTTATATTATGGTTAATTTAAGAATTCAGCAAAATTCTATCACATTTGTTCAATTTACGTAGCTCCTATTTCAGATAGCGTATTGGGCTAAGCGGCATCTCAAAGCGCATGAAATGGCGAGTAAAATGCACTATTAGATATCTATGGTAGGGCGTACAGAGACCCGATTAGATCATTTTATATTATGGTTAATTTAAGAATTCAGCAAAATTCTATCACATTTGTTCAATTTACGTCGCTCCTATTTCAGATAGCGTATTGGGATAAGCGGCATCTCAAAGCGCATGAAATGGCGAGTAAAATGCACAATTAAACTAATAGGGTAGGGCAAACAGAGACCCGATTAGATCATTTTATATTGTGGTTAATTTAAGCATTCAGCAAAATTCTATCACATTTGTTCAATTTACGTCGCTCCTATTTCAGATAGCGTATTGGGCTAAGCGGCATTTCAAAGCGCATGAAATGGCGAGTAAAATGCACTATTAAACTTCTAGGATAAGGCAAACAGAGACCCGATTAGATCATTTTATATTACGGTTAATATAAGAATTCAGCGTAATTCTATCACATTTGTTCATCTTACGTCGCTCCTATTTCAGATAGCGTACTGGGCTAGGCGGCATCTTAAAGCGCGTGGAATGGCGAGTAAAATGCACTACTAATCTTCTATGATAGGGCAATCAGAGACCCGATTAGATCATTTTATATTTTGTTTAATATAAGATTTCAGGGAAATTCTATCACATTTGTTCAATTTACGTCGCTCCTATTTCAGATAGCGTATTGGGCTAAGCGGCATCTCAAAGCGCATGAAAGGGCGAGTGAAATGCACTATAAGACTTCTATGGTAGGGCGAACAGAGACCCGATTAGATCATTTTACATTGAGGTTAATATAAGAATTCACGGAAATTCCATCACATTTGTTCAATTTACGTCGCTCCTATTTCAGATAGCGTATTGGGCTATGCGGCATCTCAAAGCGCATGAAATGGCGAGTAAAATGCACTGTTAAACTTCTAGTGTAGGGCAAACAGAGACCCGATTAGATCATTTTATATTACGGTTAATATAAGAATGCAGCGTAATTCTATCACATTTGTTCAAGTTACGTCGCTCCTAATTCTGATAGCGTACTGGGCTATGCGGCATCTTAAAGCGCGTGGAATGGCGAGTAAAATGCACTACTAATCTTCTATGATAGAGCAATCAGAGACCCGATTAGATCATTTTATATTTTGTTTAATATAAGATTTCAGGGAAATTCTATCACATTTGTTTAATTTACGTCGCTCCTATTTCAGATAGCGTATTGGGCGAAGCGGCATCTCAAAGCGCATGAAATGGCGACTAAAATGCACTATTAAACTTCTAGGGTAGGGCAAGCAGCGACCCGATTAGATCATTTTATATTATGGTTAATTTAAGAATTCAGCAAAATTCTATCACATTCGTTCAATTTAGGTCGCTCCTATTTCAGATAGCGTATTCGGCTAAGCGGCACCTCAAAGCGCATGAAATGGCGAGTGAAATGCACTATAAGACTTCTATGGTAGGGCGAACAGAGACCCGATTAGATCATTTTACATTGAGGTTAATATAAGAATTCACGGAAATTCTATCACATTTGTTCAATTTACGTCGCTCCTATTTCAGATAGCGTATTGGGCGAAGCGGCATCTCAAAGCGCATGAAATGGCGACTAAAATGCACTATTAAACTTCTAGGGTAGGGCAAGCAGCGACCAGATTAGATCATTTTATATTATGGTTAATTTAAGAATTCAGCAAAATTCTATCACATTTGTTCAATTTACGTCGCTCCTATTTCAGATAGCGTATTGGGCTATGCGGCATCTCAAAGCGCATGAAATGGCGAGTAAAATGCACTGTTAAACTTCTAGGGTAGGGCAAACAGAGACCCGATTAGATCATTTTATATTACGGTTAATATAAGAATGCAGCGTAATTCTATCACATTTGTTCAAGTTACGTCGCTCCTATTTCAGATAGCGTATTGGGCTAAGCGGCATCTCAAAGCGCATGAAAGGGCGAGTGAAATGCACTATAAGACTTCTATGGTAGGGCGAACAGAGACCCGATTAGATCATTTTACATTGAGGTTAATATAAGAATTCACGGAAATTCCATCACATTTGTTCAATTTACGTCGCTCCTATTTCAGATAGCGTATTGGGCTAAGCGGCATCTCAAAGCGCATGAAATGGCGAGTGAAATGCACTATAAGACTTCTATGGTAGGGCGAACAGAGACCCGATTAGATCATTTTACATTGAGGTTAATATAAGAATTCACGGAAATTCTATCACATTTGTTCAATTTACGTCGCTCCTATTTCAGATAGCGTATTGGGCTATGCGGCATCTCAAAGCGCATGAAAATGGCGAGTAATATGCACTGTTAAACTTCTAGGGTAGGGCAAACAGAGACCCGATTAGATCATTTTATATTACGGTTAATATAAGAATGCAGCGTAATTCTATCACATTTGTTCAATTTACGTCGCTCCGATTTCAGATAGCGTACTGGGCTAGGCGGCATCTTAAAGCGCGTGGAATGGCGAGTAAAATGCCCAGTAATCTTCTATGATAGGGTAATCAGAGACCAGATTAGATCATTTCATATTTTGTTTAATATAAGATTTCAGGGAAATTCTATCACATTTGTTCAATTTACGTCGCTCCTATTTCAGATAGCGTATTGGGCTAAGCGGCATCTCAAAGTGCATGAAAGGGCGAGTGAAATGCACTATAACGACTTCTATGGTAGGGCGAACAGAGACCCGAATAGATCATTTTACATTGAGGTTAATATAAGAATTCACGGAAATTCCATCACATTTGTTCAATTTACGTCGCTCCCATTTCAGATAGCGTATTGGGCTATGCGGCATCTCAAAGCGCATGAAATGGCGAGTAAAATGCACTGTTAAACTTCTAGAGTAGGGCAAACAGAGACCCGATTAGATCATTTTATATTACGGTTAATATAAGAATGCAGCGTAATTCTATCACATTTGTTCAAGTTACGTCGCTCCTAATTCTGATAGCGTACTGGGCTATGCGGCATCTTAAAGCGCGTGGAATGGCGAGTAAAATGCACTACTAATCTTCTATGATAGAGCAATCAGAGACTCGATTAGATCATTTTATATTTTGTTTAATATAAGATTTCAGGGAAATTCTATCACATTTGTTTAATTTACGTCGCTCCTATTTCAGATAGCGTATTGGGCGAAGCGGCATCTCAAAGCGCATGAAATGGCGACTAAAATGCACTATTAGACTTCTAGGGTAGGGCAAGCAGCGACCCGATTAGATCATTTTATATTATGGTTAATTTAAGAATTCAGCAAAATTCTATCACATTCGTTCAATTTAGGTCGCTCCTATTTCAGATAGCGTATTCGGCTAAGCGGCATCTCAAAGCGCATGAAATGGCGAGTGAAATGCACTATAAGACTTCTATGGTAGGGCGAACAGAGACCCGATTAGATCATTTTACATTGAGGTTAATATAAGAATTCACGGAAATTCTATCACATTTGTTCAATTTACGTCGCTCCTATTTCAGATAGCGTATTGGGCTATGCGGCATCTCAAAGCGCATGAAATGGCGAGTAAAATGCACTGTTAAACTTCTAGGGTAGGGCAAACAGAGTCCCGATTAGATCATTTTATATTACGGTTAATATAAGAATGCAGCGTAATTCTATCACATTTGTTCAAGTTACGTCGCTCCGATTTCAGATAGCGTACTGGGCTAGGCGGCATCTTAAAGCGCGTGGAATGGCGAGTAAAATGCACTAGTAATCTTCTATGATAGGGCAAACAGAGTCGATTAGAACATTTTATATTTTGGTTAATATAAGAATTCAGCGAAATTCTATCACATTTGTTCAATTTACGTCGCTCGTATTTCAGATAGCGTATTGGGCTAAGCGGCATCTCGAAGCGCATGAAATGGCGAGGAAAATGCACTATTAAACGTCTAGGGTAGGGCAAACAGAGACCCGATTAGATCATTTTATGTTATGGTTAATTTAAGAATTCAGCAAAATTCTATCACATTTGTTCAATTATGTCGCTCCTATTTCAGATAGCGTACTGGGCTAGGCGGCAACTTAAAGCGCGTGGAATGGCGAGTAAAATGCACTATTAAACTTCTATGATAGGGCAATCAGTGACCCGAGTAGATCATTTTATATTTTGTTTAATATAAGTTTTCAGGGAAATTCTATCACATTTGTTCAATTTACGTCTCTCCTATTTCAGATAGCGTATTGGGCTAAGAGGCATCTGAAGGCACATGAAATGGCGTGTAAAATGCACTATTAAACTTCTAGGGTTGGGCAAACAGAGACCCGATTAGATCATTTTATATTATGGTTAATTTAAGATGTCAGCTAAATTTTATCACATCTGTTCAATTTACGTCACTCCTATTTCAGATAGCGTACTGGGCTAGGCGGCATCTTGAAGCGCATGGAATGGGGAGTAAAGTGCACTACTAAACTTCTATGGTAGTTCGAACAGAGACCCGATGAGATCATTTTATATTATGGTTAATTTAAGAATTCAGCAAAATTCTATCACTCTTGTTCAATTTACGTCGCTCGTATTTCAGATAGCGTACTGGGCTAGGCGGCATCTTAAAGCGCGTGGAATGGCGAGTAAAATGCACTATTAAACTTCTAGGCTAGGGCGAACAGAGACCCGATCAGATCATTTTACATTATGGGGTTTAATAAAGAATTCAGCGAAATTCTATCACATTTGTACAACTTACGTCGCTCCTATTTTAGATAGCGTATTGGGCTAAGCGGCATCTCAAAGCGCATGAAATGACGAGTGAAATGCACTATTAAACTTCTAGGATAAGGCAAACAGAGACCCGATTAGATCATTTTATAATACGGTTAATATAAGAATTCAGCGTAATTCTATCACATTTGTTCAATTTACGTCGCTCCTATTTCAGATAGCGTATTGTGCTAAGCGGCATCTCAAAGCGCATGAAACGGCGAGTGAAATGCACTATTAGACTTCTATGGTAGGGCGAACAGAGACCCGATTAGATCATTTTACATTAAGGTTAATATAAGAATTCAGGGAAATTCTATCACATTTGTTCAATTTACGTCGCTCCTATTCCAGTTAGCGTATTGGGCTATGCGGCCTTAAAGCACATGAAATGGCGAGTAAAATGCACTATTAAACTTCTATGATAGGGCAAACAGAGACCCGATTATATCATTTTATATTACGGTTAATATAAGAATTCAGCGTAATTCTATCACATTTGTTCAACTTACGTCGCTCCTATTTCAGGTAGCGTACTGGGCTAGACGGCATCTTAAAGCGCGTGGAATGGCGAGTGAAATGCACTATTAGACTTCTATGGTAGGGCGAACAGAGACCCGATTAGATCATTTTATATTATGGTTAATTTAAGAATTCAGCGAAATTCTATCACATTTGTTCAACTTACGTCGCTCCTATTTCAGATAGCGTATTGGGCTAAGCGGCATCTCAAAGCGCATGAGTTGGCGAGTAAAATGCAATACTAAACTTCTAGGATAAGGCAAACAGAGACCCGATTAGATCATTTTATATTACGGTTAATATAAGAATTCAGCGTAATTCTATCACATTTGTTCAACTTACGTCGCTCCTAATTTAGATAGCGTACTGGGCTAGGCGGCATCTTAAAGCGCGTGGAATGGCGAGTAAACTGCACTGCTAAACTTCTATGATAGGGCAATCAGAGACCCGATTAGATCATTTTATATTTTGTTTAATATAAGATTTCAGGGAAATTCTATCACATTTGTTCAATTTACGTAGCTCCTATTTCAGATAGCGTATTGGGCTAAGCGGCATCTCAAAGCGCATGAAATGGCGAGTAAAATGCACTATTAGATTTCTATGGTAGGGCGTACAGAGACCCGATTAGATCATTTTATATTATGGTTAATTTAAGAATTCAGCAAAATTCTATCACATTTGTTCAATTTACGTCGCTCCTATTTCAGATAGCGTATTGGGCTAAGCGGCATCTCAAAGCGCATGAAATGGCGAGTAAAATGCACTATTAGATATCTATGGTAGGGCGTACAGAGACCCGATTAGATCATTTTATATTATGGTTAATTTAAGAATTCAGCAAAATTCTATCACATATGTTCAATTTACGTCGCTCCTATTTCAGATAGCGTATTGGGATAAGCGGCATCTCAAAGCGCATGAAATGGCGAGTAAAATGCACAATTAAACTAATAGGGTAGGGCAAACAGAGACCCGATTAGATCATTTTATATTGTGGTTAATTTAAGCATTCAGCAAAATTCTATCACATTTGTTCAATTTACGTCGCTCCTATTTCAGATAGCGTATTGGGCTAAGCGGCATTTCAAAGCGCATGAAATGGCGAGTAAAATGCACTATTAAACTTCTAGGATAAGGCAAACAGAGACCCGATTAGATCATTTTATATTACGGTTAATATAAGAATTCAGCGTAATTCTATCACATTTGTTCATCTTACGTCGCTCCTATTTCAGATAGCGTACTGGGCTAGGCGGCATCTTAAAGCGCGTGGAAGGGCGAGTAAAATGCACTACTATACTTCTACGATACAGTAATCAGAGACCCGATTACATCATTTTATATATTGGTTAATATAAGAATTCAACGAAAGTCTATCACATTTGTAAAATTTACGTCGCTCCTATTACAGATAGCTTATTGGGCTTAGCGGCATCTCAAAGTGCATGGAATGACGAGTGAAATGCACTATTAAACTTCTAGGGTAGGGCAAACAGTGACGCGATTAGATCATTTTATATTATGGTTAATGTAAGAATTCAGCAAAATTCTATCACATTTGCTCAATTTACGTCGCTCCTATTTCAGATAGCGTATTGGGCTAAGCGGTATCTCAAAGCGCATGAAATGGCGAGTAAAATGCAATACTAAACTTCTAGGATAGGGCAATCAGAGACCCGATTAGATCATTTTATATTTTGTTTAATATAAGATTTCAGGGAAATTCTATCACATTTGTTTAATTTACGTCGCTCCTATTTCAGATAGCGTATTGGGCGAAGCGGCATCTCAAAGCGCATGAAATGGCGAGTAAAATGCACAATTAAACTAATAGGGTAGGGCAAACAGAAACCCTATTAGATCATTTTATATTGTGGTTAATTTAAGCATTCAGCAAAATTCTATCACATTTGTTCAATTTACGTCGCTCCTATTTCAGATAGCGTATTGGGCTAAGCGGCATCTCAAAGCGCATGAAATGGCGAGTAAAATGCACTATCAAACTTCTAGGATAAGGCAAACAGAGACCCGATTATATCATTTTATATTATGGTTAATTTAAGAATTGAGCGAAATTCTATCACATTCGTTCAATTTACGTCGCTCCTATTTCAGATAGCGTATTGGGCAAAGCGGCATCTCAAAGCGCATGAAATGCCGAGTAAAATGCACTATTAAACTTCTAGGGTAGGGCAAGCAGAGACTCGATTAGATCATTTTATATTATGGTTAATTTAAGAATTCAACAAAATTCTATCACATTTGTTCAATTTACGTCGCTCCTATTTCAGATAGCGTATTGGGCTATGCGGCATCTCAAAGCGCATGAAATGGCGAGTAAAATGCACTGTTAAACTTCTAGGGTAGGGCAAACAGATACCCGATTAAATAATTTTATATTATGGTTAATTTAAGATGTCAGCAAAATTTTATCACATTTGTTCAATTTACGTCGCTCCTATTTCAGATAGCGTACTGGGCTAGGCGGCATCTTAAAGCGCGTGGAATGGCGAGTAGAATGCACTACTAAACTTCTATGATAGGGCAATCAGAGACCCGATTAGATCATTTTATATTTTGTTTAATATAAGATTTCAGGGAAATTCTATCACATTTGTTTAATTTACGTCGCTCCTATTTCAGATAGCGTATTGGGCGAAGCGGCATCTCAAAGCGCATGAAATGGCGACTAAAATGCACTATTAAACTTCTAGGGTAAGGCAAGCAGCGACCCGATTAGATCATTTTATATTATGGTTAATTTAAGAATTCAGCAAAATTCTATCACATTCGTTCAATTTAGGTCGCTCCTATTTCAGATAGCGTATTGGGCTAAGCGGCATCTCAAAGCGCATGAAATGGCGAGTGAAATGCACTATAAGACTTCTAGGGTAGGGCAAACAGAGACCCGATTAGATTATTTTATATTACGGTTAATATAAGAATGCAGCGTAATTCTATCACATTTGTTCAAGTTACGTCGCTCCGATTTCAGATAGCGTACTGGGCTAGGCGGCATCTGAAAGCGCGTGGAATGGCGAGTAAAATGCACTAGTAATCTTCTATGATAGGGCAATCAGAGACCCGATTAGATCATTTTATATTTTGGTTAATATAAGAATTCAGCGAAATTCTATCACATTTGTTCAATTTACGTCGCTCGTATTTCAGATAGCGTATTGAGCTAAGCGGCATCTCAAAGCGCATGAAATGGCGAGTAAAATGCACTATCAAACTTCTAGGATAAGGCAAACAGAGACCCGATTAGATCATTTTATATTATGGTTAATGTAAGAATTCAACGACATTCTATCACATTCGTTCAATTTACGTCGCTCCTATTTCAGATAGCGTACTGGGCAAAGCGGCATCTCGAAGCGCATGAAATGGCGAGGAAAATGCACTATTAAACGTCTAGGGTAGGGCAAACAGAGACACGATTAGATCATTTTATGTTATGGTTAATTTAAGAATTCAGCAAAATTCTATCACATTTGTTCAATTTATGTCGCTCCTATTTCAGATAGCGTACTGGGCTAGGCGGCAACTTAAAGCGCGTGGAATGGCGAGTAAAATGCACTATTAAACTTCTATGATAGGGCAATCAGTGACCCGAGTAGATCATTTTATATTTTGTTTAATATAATATTTCAGGGAAATTCTATCACATTTGTTCAATTTACGTCTCTCCTATTTCAGATAGCGTATTGGGCTAAGAGGCATCTGAAGGCACATGAAATGGCGTGTAAAATACACTATTAAACTTCTAGGGTTGGGCAAACAGAGACCCGATTAGATCATTTTATATTATGGTTAATTTAAGATGTCAGCTAAATTTTATCACATCTGTTCAATTTACGTCACTCCTATTTCAGATAGCGTACTGGGCTAGGCGGCATCTTGAAGCGCGTGGAATGGCGAGTAAAGTGCACTACTAAACTTCTATGGTAGTTCGAACAGAGACCCGATTAGATCATTTTATATTATGGTTAATTTAAGAATTCAGCAAAATTCTATCACTCTTGTTCAATTTACGTCGCTCGTATTTCAGATAGCGTACTGGGCTAGGCGGCATCTTAAAGCGCGTGGAATGGCGAGTAAAATGCACTATTAAACTTCTAGGCTAGGGCGAACAGAGACCCGATCAGATCATTTTACATTATGGTTAATAAAAGAATTCAGCGAAATTCTATCACATCTGTTCAACTTACGTCGCTCCTATTTTAGATAGCGTATTGGGCTAAGCGGCATCTCAAAGCGCATGAAATGACGAGTGAAATGCACTATTAAACTTCTAGGATAAGGCAAACAGAGACCCGATTAGATCATTTTATAATACGGTTAATATAAGAATTCAGCGTAATTCTATCACATTTGTTCAACTTACGTCGCTCCTATTTCAGATAGCGTATTGTGCTAAGCGGCATCTCAAAGCGCATGAAATGGCGAGTGAAATGCACTATTAGACTTCTATGGTAGGGCGAACAGAGACCCGATTAGATCATTTTACATTAAGGTTAATATAAGAATTCAGGGAAATTCTATCACATTTGTTCAATTTACGTCGCTCCTATTCCAGTTAGCGTATTGGGCTATGCGGCACCTTAAAGCACATGAAATGGCGAGTAAAATGCACTATTAAACTTCTATGATAGGGCAAACAGAGACCCGATTATATCATTTTATATTACGGTTAATATAAGAATTCAGCGTAATTCTATTACATTTGTTCAACTTACGTCGCTCCTATTTCAGGTAGCGTACTGGGCTAGGCGGCATCTTAAAGCGCGTGGAATGGCGAGTGAAATGCACTATAAGACTCCTATGGTAGGGCGAACAGAGACCCGATTAGATCATTTTATATTATGGTTAATTTAAGAATTCAGCGAAATTCTATCACATTTGTTCAATTTACGTCGCTCCTATTTCAGATAGCGTATTGTGCTAAGCGGCATCTCAAAGCGCATGAAATGGCGAGTGAAATGCACTATTAGACTTCTATGGTAGGGCGAATAGAGACCCGATTAGATCATTTTACATTAAGGTTAATATAAGAATTAAGGGAAATTCTATCACCTTTGTTCAACTTTAGTCGCTCCTATTACAGATAGCGTATTGGGCTAAGCGGCATCTGAAAGCCCATGAAATTGCGAGTAAAATGCACTATCAAACTTCTAGGATAAGGCAAACAGAGACCCGATTAGATCATTTTATATTACGGTTAATATAAGAATTCAGCGTAATTCTATCACATTTGTTCAACTTACGTCGCTCCTATTTCAGGTAGCGTATTGGGCTAGGCGGCATGTCAAAGCGCATGGAATGACGAGTGAAATGCACTATTAAACTTCTAGGGTAGGGCAATCAGTGACCCGGTTAGATCATTTTATATTATAGTTAATTTAAGAATTCAGCGAAATTCTATCACATTTGTTCAACTTACGTCGCTCCTATTTCAGATAGCGTATTGGGCTAAGCGGCATCTCAAAGCGCATGAGTTGGCGAGTAAAATGCAATACTAAACTTCTAGGATAAGGCAAACAGAGACCCGATTAGATCATTTTATATTATGGTTAATGTAAGAATTCAGCAAAATTCTATCACATTTGCTCAATTTACGTCGCTCCTATTTCAGATAGCGTATTGGGCGAAGCGGCATCTCAAAGCGCATGAAATGGTGACTAAAATGCACTATTAAACTTCTAGGGTGGGGCAAGCAGAGACCCGATTAGATCATTCTATATTATGGTTAATTTAAGAATTCAGCAAAATTCTATCACATTCGTTCAATTTAGGTCGCTCCTATTTCAGATAGCGTACTGGGATAGGCGGCATCTTAAAGCGCGTGGAATGCCGAGTAAAATCCACTATTAAACTTCTAGGCTAGGGCGAACAGAGACCAGATTAGATCATTTTACATTCTGGTTAATAAAATAATTCAGCGAAATTCTATCACCTTTGTTCAACTTTCGTCGCTCCTATTTCAGATAGCGTATTGGGCTAAGCGGCATCTCAAAGCGCATGAAATGGCGAGTAAAATGCACTATTAAACTTCTAGGGTAGGGCAAACAGAGACCCGATTAGATCATTTTATATTACGGTTAATATAAGAATTCAGCGTAATTCTATCACATTTGTTCAACTTACGTCGCTCCTATTTCAGGTAGCGCACTGGGCTAGGCGGCATCTCAAAAGCGCGTGGAATGGCGAGTAAAATGCACTATTAAACTTCTAGGATAAGGCAAACAGAGACCCGATTAGATCATTTTATATTACGGTTAATATAAGAATTCAGCGAAATTCTATCACATTTGTTCAATTTACGTCGCTCCTATTTCAGATAGCTTATTGGGCTAAGCGGCATCTGAAGGCGCATGAAATGGCGAGTAAAATGCACTATTAAACTTCAATGATAGGGCAATCAGAGACCCGATTAGATCATTTTATATTTTGGTTAATATAAGAATTCAACGAAATTCTATCACATTTGTTCAATTTACGTCGCTTCTGTTACAGATAGCTTATTGGGCTTAGCGGCAACTCAAAGCGCATGAAATGACGAGTGAAATGCACTATTAAACTTCTAGGGTAGGGCAAACAGAGACCCGATTAGGTTATTTTATATTATGGTTAATTTAAGAATTCAGCGAAATTCTATCACATTTGTTCAATTTACGTCGCTCCTATTACAGGTAGCTTATTGGGCTCAGCGGCATCTCAAAGCGCATGAAATGACGAGTGAAATGCACTATTAAACTTCTAGGCTAGGGCGAACAGAGACCCGAGCAGATCATTTTACATTATGGTTAATAAAATAATTCAGCGAAATTCTATCACATTTGTTCAACTTACGTCGCTCCTATTTCAGATAGCGTATTGGGCTAAGCGGCATCTCAAAGCACATGGAATGGCGAGTGAAATGCACCATTACACTTCTATGGTAGGGCGAACAGAGACCAGATTAGATCATTTTACATTCTGGGTAATAAAATAATTCAGCGAAATTCTATCACCTTTGTTCAACTTTCGTTGCTCCTATTTCAGATAGCGTATTGGGCTAAGCGGCATCTCAAAGCGCATGAAATGGCGAGTAAAATGCACTATCAAACTTCTAGGGTAGGGCAAACAGTGACCCGATTAGATCATTTTATATTATGGTTAATTTAAGAATTCAGCAAAATTCTATCACATTTGTTCAATGTACGTCGCTCCTATTTCGGATAGTGTACTGGGCTAGGCGGCACCCTAAAGCGCGTGGAGTGGCGAGTAAAATGCACTATTAAACTTCTATGATAGGGCTATCAGAGACCCGATTAGATCATTTTATATTTTGGTTAATATAAGAATCCAGCGAAATTCTATCACATTTGTTCAACTTACGTCGCTCCTATTTCAGATAGCGTATTGGGCTAAGCGGCATCTCAAAGCGCATGAAATGGAGAATAAAATGAATTATTAAACTTCTAGGCTAGGGAGAACAGAGACCCGATTAGATCATTTTACATTATGGTTCATAAAAGAATTCAGCGAAACTCTATCACATTTTTTCAACTTACGTCGCTCCTATTTCAGATAGCGTATTGGGCTAACGGGCATCTCAAAGCGCATGAAATTGCGAATAAAATACACTCTTAAACTTCTAGGCTAGGGCGAACAGAGACCCGATCAGATCATTTTACATTATGGTTAATAAAAGAATTCAGCGAAATTCTATCACATTTGTTCAACTTACGTCGCTCCTATTCCAGATAGCGTATTGGGCTAAGCGGCATCTCAAAGCGCATGAAATGGCGAGTAACATGCACTATTAAACTTCTAGGGTAGGGCAAACAGATACCCGATTAAATCATTTTATATTATGGTTAATTTAAGATGTCAGCAAAATTTTATCACATTTGTTCAATTTACGTCGCTCCTATTTCAGATAGCGTATTGGGCTATGCGGCATCTCAAAGCGCATGAAATGGCGAGTAAAATGCACTGTTAAACTTCTAGGGTAGGGCAAACAGAGACCCGATTAGATCATTTTATATTACGGTTAATATAAGAATGCAGCGTAATTCTATCACATTTGTTCAATTTACGTCGCTCCGATTTCAGATAGCGTACTGGGCTAGGCGGCATCTTAAAGCGCGTGGAATGGCGAGTAAAATGCACTAGTAATCTTCTATGATAGGGTAATCAGAGACCAGATTAGATCATTTTATATTTTGTTTAATATAAGATTTCAGGGAAATTCTATCACATTTGTTCAATTTACGTCGCTCCTATTTCAGATAGCGTATTGGGCTAAGCGGCATCTCAAAGCGCATGAAAGGGCGAGTGAAATGCACTATAACGACTTCTATGGTAGGGCGAACAGAGACCCGATTAGATCATTTTACATTGAGGTTAATATAAGAATTCACGGAAATTCCATCACATTTGTCCAATTTACGTCGCTCCCATTTCAGATAGCGTATTGGGCTATGCGGCATCTCAAAGCGCATGAAATGGCGAGTAAAATGCACTGTTAAACTTCTAGAGTAGGGCAAACAGAGACCCGATTAGATCATTTTATATTACGGTTAATATAAGAATGCAGCGTAATTCTATCACATTTGTTCAAGTTACGTCGCTCCTAATTCTGATAGCGTACTGGGCTATGCGGCATCTTAAAGCGCGTGGAATGGCGAGTAAAATGCACTACTAATCTTCTATGATAGAGCAATCAGAGACCCGATTAGATCATTTTATATTTTGTTTAATATAAGATTTCAGGGAAATTCTATCACATTTGTTTAATTTACGTCGCTCCTATTTCAGATAGCGTATTGGGCGAAGCGGCATCTCAAAGCGCATGAAATGGCGACTAAAATGCACTATTAGACTTCTAGGGTAGGGCAAGCAGCGACCCGATTAGATCATTTTATATTATGGTTAATTTAAGAATTCAGCAAAATTCTATCACATTCGTTCAATTTAGGTCGCTCCTATTTCAGATAGCGTATTCGGCTAAGCGGCATCTCAAAGCGCATGAAATGGCGAGTGAAATGCACTATAAGACTTCTATGGTAGGGCGAACAGAGACCCGATTAGATCATTTTACATTGAGGTTAATATAAGAATTCACGGAAATTCTATCACATTTGTTCAATTTACGTCGCTCCTATTTCAGATAGCGTATTGGGCTATGCGGCATCTCAAAGCGCATGAAATGGCGAGTAAAATGCACTGTTAAACTTCTAGGGTAGGGCAAACAGAGTCCCGATTAGATCATTTTATATTACGGTTAATATAAGAATGCAGCGTAATTCTATCACATTTGTTCAAGTTACGTCGCTCCGATTTCAGATAGCGTACTGGGCTAGGCGGCATCTTAAAGCGCGTGGAATGGCGAGTAAAATGCACTAGTAATCTTCTATGATAGGGCAAACAGAGTCGATTAGAACATTTTATATTTTGGTTAATATAAGAATTCAGCGAAATTCTATCACATTTGTTCAATTTACGTCGCTCGTATTTCAGATAGCGTATTGGGCTAAGCGGCATCTCGAAGCGCATGAAATGGCGAGGAAAATGCACTATTAAACGTCTAGGGTAGGGCAAACAGAGACCCGATTAGATCATTTTATGTTATGGTTAATTTAAGAATTCAGCAAAATTCTATCACATTTGTTCAATTTATGTCGCTCCTATTTCAGATAGCGTACTGGGCTAGGCGGCAACTTAAAGCGCGTGGAATGGCGAGTAAAATGCACTATTAAACTTCTATGATAGGGCAATCAGTGACCCGAGTAGATCATTTTATATTTTGTTTAATATAAGATTTCAGGGAAATTCTATCACATTTGTTCAATTTACGTCTCTCCTATTTCAGATAGCGTATTGGGCTAAGAGGCATCTGAAGGCACATGAAATGGCGTGTAAAATGCACTATTAAACTTCTAGGGTTGGGCAAACAGAGACCCGATTAGATCATTTTATATTATGGTTAATTTAAGATGTCAGCTAAATTTTATCACATCTGTTCAATTTACGTCACTCCTATTTCAGATAGCGTACTGGGCTAGGCGGCATCTTGAAGCGCATGGAATGGCGAGTAAAGTGCACTACTAAACTTCTATGGTAGTTCGAACAGAGACGCGATGAGATCATTTTATATTATGGTTAATTTAAGAATTCAGCAAAATTCTATCACTCTTGTTCAATTTACGTCGCTCGTATTTCAGATAGCGTACTGGGCTAGGCGGCATCTTAAAGCGCGTGGAATGGCGAGTAAAATGCACTATTAAACTTCTAGGCTAGGGCGAACAGAGACCCGATCAGATCATTTTACATTATGGTTAATAAAAGAATTCAGCGAAATTCTATCACATTTGTACAACTTACGTCGCTCCTATTTTAGATAGCGTATTGGGCTAAGCGGCATCTCAAAGCGCATGAAATGACGAGTGAAATGCACTATTAAACTTCTAGGATAAGGCAAACAGAGACCCGATTAGATCATTTTATAATACGGTTAATATAAGAATTCAGCGTAATTCTATCACATTTGTTCAATTTACGTCGCTCCTATTTCAGATAGCGTATTGTGCTAAGCGGCATCTCAAAGCGCATGAAACGGCGAGTGAAATGCACTATTAGACTTCTATGGTAGGGCGAACAGAGACCCGATTAGATCATTTTACATTAAGGTTAATATAAGAATTCAGGGAAATTCTATCACATTTGTTCAATTTACGTCGCTCCTATTCCAGTTAGCGTATTGGGCTATGCGGCACCTTAAAGCACATGAAATGGCGAGTAAAATGCACTATTAAACTTCTATGATAGGGCAAACAGAGACCCGATTATATCATTTTATATTACGGTTAATATAAGAATTCAGCGTAATTCTATCACATTTGTTCAACTTACGTCGCTCCTATTTCAGGTAGCGTACTGGGCTAGACGGCATCTTAAAGCGCGTGGAATGGCGAGTGAAATGCACTATTAGACTTCTATGGTAGGGCGAACAGAGACCCGATTAGATCATTTTATATTATGGTTAATTTAAGAATTCAGCGAAATTCTATCACATTTGTTCAATTTACGTCGCTCCTATTTCAGATAGCGTATTGGGCTAAGCGGCATCTCAAAGCGCATGAGTTGGCGAGTAAAATGCAATACTAAACTTCTAGGATAAGGCAAACAGAGACCCGATTAGATCATTTTATATTACGGTTAATATAAGAATTCAGCGTAATTCTATCACATTTGTTCAACTTACGTCGCTCCTAATTTAGATAGCGTACTGGGCTAGGCGGCATCTTAAAGCGCGTGGAATGGCGAGTAAACTGCACTGCTAAACTTCTATGATAGGGCAATCAGAGACCCGATTAGATCATTTTATATTTTGTTTAATATAAGATTTCAGGGAAATTCTATCACATTTGTTCAATTTACGTAGCTCCTATTTCAGATAGCGTATTGGGCTAAGCGGCATCTCAAAGCGCATGAAATGGCGAGTAAAATGCACTATTAGATTTCTATGGTAGGGCGTACAGAGACCCGATTAGATCATTTTATATTATGGTTAATTTAAGAATTCAGCAAAATTCTATCACATTTGTTCAATTTACGTAGCTCCTATTTCAGATAGCGTATTGGGCTAAGCGGCATCTCAAAGCGCATGAAATGGCGAGTAAAATGCACTATTAGATATCTATGGTAGGGCGTACAGAGACCCGATTAGATCATTTTATATTATGGTTAATTTAAGAATTCAGCAAAATTCTATCACATATGTTCAATTTACGTCGCTCCTATTTCAGATAGCGTATTGGGCTAAGCGGCATCTCAAAGCGCATGAAATGGCGAGTAAAATGCACAATTAAACTAATAGGGTAGGGCAAACAGAGACCCGATTAGATCATTTTATATTGTGGTTAATTTAAGCATTCAGCAAAATTCTATCACATTTGTTCAATTTACGTCGCTCCTATTTCAGATAGCGTATTGGGCTAAGCGGCATTTCAAAGCGCATGAAATGGCGAGTAAAATGCACTATTAAACTTCTAGGATAAGGCAAACAGAGACCCGATTAGATCATTTTATATTACGGTTAATATAAGAATTCAGCGTAATTCTATCACATTTGTTCATCTTACGTCGCTCCTATTTCAGATAGCGTACTGGGCTAGGCGGCATCTTAAAGCGCGTGGAAGGGCGAGTAAAATGCACTACTATACTTCTACGATACAGTAATCAGAGACCCGATTACATCATTTTATATATTGGTTAATATAAGAATTCAACGAAAGTCTATCACATTTGTAAAATTTACGTCGCTCCTATTACAGATAGCTTATTGGGCTTAGCGGCATCTCAAAGTGCATGGAATGACGAGTGAAATGCACTATTAAACTTCTAGGGTAGGGCAAACAGTGACGCGATTAGATCATTTTATATTATGGTTAATGTAAGAATTCAGCAAAATTCTATCACATTTGCTCAATTTACGTCGCTCCTATTTCAGATAGCGTATTGGGCTAAGCGGTATCTCAAAGCGCATGAAATGGCGAGTAAAATGCAATACTAAACTTCTAGGATAGGGCAATCAGAGACCCGATTAGATCATTTTATATTTTGTTTAATATAAGATTTCAGGGAAATTCTATCACATTTGTTTAATTTACGTCGCTCTATTTCAGATAGCGTATTGGGCGAAGCGGCATCTCAAAGCGCATGAAATGGCGAGTAAAATGCACAATTAAACTAATAGGGTAGGGCAAACAGAAACCCTATTAGATCATTTTATATTGTGGTTAATTTAAGCATTCAGCAAAATTCTATCACATTTGTTCAATTTACGTCGCTCCTATTTCAGATAGCGTATTGGGCTAAGCGGCATCTCAAAGCGCATGAAATGGCGAGTAAAATGCACTATCAAACTTCTAGGATAAGGCAAACAGAGACCCGATTATATCATTTTATATTATGGTTAATTTAAGAATTGAGCGAAATTCTATCACATTCGTTCAATTTACGTCGCTCCTATTTCAGATAGCGTATTGGGCAAAGCGGCATCTCAAAGCGCATGAAATGCCGAGTAAAATGCACTATTAAACTTCTAGGGTAGGGCAAGCAGAGACTCGATTAGATCATTTTATATTATGGTTAATTTAAGAATTCAACAAAATTCTATCACATTTGTTCAATTTACGTCGCTCCTATTTCAGATAGCGTATTGGGCTATGCGGCATCTCAAAGCGCATGAAATGGCGAGTAAAATGCACTGTTAAACTTCTAGGGTAGGGCAAACAGATACCCGATTAAATAATTTTATATTATGGTTAATTTAAGATGTCAGCAAAATTTTATCACATTTGTTCAATTTACGTCGCTCCTATTTCAGATAGCGTACTGGGCTAGGCGGCATCTTAAAGCGCGTGGAATGGCGAGTAGAATGCACTACTAAACTTCTATGATAGGGCAATCAGAGACCCGATTAGATCATTTTATATTTTGTTTAATATAAGATTTCAGGGAAATTCTATCACATTTGTTTAATTTACGTCGCTCCTATTTCAGATAGCGTATTGGGCGAAGCGGCATCTCAAAGCGCATGAAATGGCGACTAAAATGCACTATTAAACTTCTAGGGTAAGGCAAGCAGCGACCCGATTAGATCATTTTATATTATGGTTAATTTAAGAATTCAGCAAAATTCTATCACATTCGTTCAATTTAGGTCGCTCCTATTTCAGATAGCGTATTGGGCTAAGCGGCATCTCAAAGCGCATGAAATGGCGAGTGAAATGCACTATAAGACTTCTAGGGTAGGGCAAACAGAGACCCGATTAGATTATTTTATATTACGGTTAATATAAGAATGCAGCGTAATTCTATCACATTTGTTCAAGTTACGTCGCTCCGATTTCAGATAGCGTACTGGGCTAGGCGGCATCTGAAAGCGCGTGGAATGGCGAGTAAAATGCACTAGTAATCTTCTATGATAGGGCAATCAGAGACCCGATTAGATCATTTTATATTTTGGTTAATATAAGAATTCAGCGAAATTCTATCACATTTGTTCAATTTACGTCGCTCGTATTTCAGATAGCGTATTGAGCTAAGCGGCATCTCAAAGCGCATGAAATGGCGAGTAAAATGCACTATTAAACTTCTAGGATAAGGCAAACAGAGACCCGATTAGATCATTTTATATTATGGTTAATGTAAGAATTCAACGACATTCTATCACATTCGTTCAATTTACGTCGCTCCTATTTCAGATAGCGTATTGGGCAAAGCGGCATCTCGAAGCGCATGAAATGGCGAGGAAAATGCACTATTAAACGTCTAGGGTAGGGCAAACAGAGACACGATTAGATCATTTTATGTTATGGTTAATTTAAGAATTCAGCAAAATTCTATCACATTTGTTCAATTTATGTCGCTCCTATTTCAGATAGCGTACTGGGCTAGGCGGCATCTTAAAGCGCGTGGAATGGCGAGTAAAATGCACTATTAAACTTCTATGATAGGGCAATCAGTGACCCGAGTAGATCATTTTATATTTTGTTTAATATAATATTTCAGGGAAATTCTATCACATTTGTTCAATTTACGTCTCTCCTATTTCAGATAGCGTATTGGGCTAAGAGGCATCTGAAGGCACATGAAATGGCGTGTAAAATACACTATTAAACTTCTAGGGTTGGGCAAACAGAGACCCGATTAGATCATTTTATATTATGGTTAATTTAAGATGTCAGCTAAATTTTATCACATCTGTTCAATTTACGTCACTCCTATTTCAGATAGCGTACTGGGCTAGGCGGCATCTTGAAGCGCGTGGAATGGCGAGTAAAGTGCACTACTAAACTTCTATGGTAGTTCGAACAGAGACCCGATTAGATCATTTTATATTATGGTTAATTTAAGAATTCAGCAAAATTCTATCACTCTTGTTCAATTTACGTCGCTCCTATTTCAGATAGCGTACTGGGCTAGGCGGCATCTTAAAGCGCGTGGAATGGCGAGTAAAATGCACTATTAAACTTCTAGGCTAGGGCGAACAGAGACCCGATCAGATCATTTTACATTATGGTTAATAAAAGAATTCAGCGAAATTCTATCACATTTGTTCAACTTACGTCGCTCCTATTTTAGATAGCGTATTGGGCTAAGCGGCATCTCAAAGCGCATGAAATGACGAGTGAAATGCACTATTAAACTTCTAGGATAAGGCAAACAGAGACCCGATTAGATCATTTTATAATACGGTTAATATAAGAATTCAGCGTAATTCTATCACATTTGTTCAACTTACGTCGCTCCTATTTCAGATAGCGTATTGTGCTAAGCGGCATCTCAAAGCGCATGAAATGGCGAGTGAAATGCACTATTAGACTTCTATGGTAGGGCGAACAGAGACCCGATTAGATCATTTTACATTAAGGTTAATATAAGAATTCAGGGAAATTCTATCACATTTGTTCAATTTACGTCGCTCCTATTCCAGTTAGCGTATTGGGCTATGCGGCACCTTAAAGCACATGAAATGGCGAGTAAAATGAACTATTAAACTTCTATGATAGGGCAAACAGAGACCCGATTATATCATTTTATATTACGGTTAATATAAGAATTCAGCGTAATTCTATTACATTTGTTCAACTTACGTCGCTCCTATTTCAGGTAGCGTACTGGGCTAGGCGGCATCTTAAAGCGCGTGGAATGGCGAGTGAAATGCACTATAAGACTCCTATGGTAGGGCGAACAGAGACCCGATTAGATCATTTTATATTATGGTTAATTTAAGAATTCAGCGAAATTCTATCACATTTGTTCAATTTACGTCGCTCCTATTTCAGATAGCGTATTGTGCTAAGCGGCATCTCAAAGCGCATGAAATGGCGAGTGAAATGCACTATTAGACTTCTATGGTAGGGCGAATAGAGACCCGATTAGATCATTTTACATTAAGGTTAATATAAGAATTCAGGGAAATTCTATCACCTTTGTTCAACTTTAGTCGCTCCTATTACAGATAGCGTATTGGGCTAAGCGGCATCTGAAAGCCCATGAAATTGCGAGTAAAATGCACTATCAAACTTCTAGGATAAGGCAAACAGAGACCCGATTAGATCATTTTATATTACGGTTAATATAAGAATTCAGCGTAATTCTATCACATTTGTTCAACTTACGTCGCTCCTATTTCAGGTAGCGTATTGGGCTAGGCGGCATGTCAAAGCGCATGGAATGACGAGTGAAATGCACTATTAAACTTCTAGGGTAGGGCAATCAGTGACCCGGTTAGATCATTTTATATTATAGTTAATTTAAGAATTCAGCGAAATTCTATCACATTTGTTCAATTTACGTCGCTCCTATTTCAGATAGCGTATTGGGCTAAGCGGCATCTCAAAGCGCATGAGTTGGCGAGTAAAATGCAATACTAAACTTCTAGGATAAGGCAAACAGAGACCCGATTAGATCATTTTATATTATGGTTAATGTAAGAATTCAGCAAAATTCTATCACATTTGCTCAATTTACGTCGCTCCTATTTCAGATAGCGTATTGGGCGAAGCGGCATCTCAAAGCGCATGAAATGGTGACTAAAATGCACTATTAAACTTCTAGGGTGGGGCAAGCAGAGACCCGATTAGATCATTCTATATTATGGTTAATTTAAGAATTCAGCAAAATTCTATCACATTCGTTCAATTTAGGTCGCTCCTATTTCAGATAGCGTACTGGGATAGGCGGCATCTTAAAGCGCGTGGAATGCCGAGTAAAATCCACTATTAAACTTCTAGGCTAGGGCGAACAGAGACCAGATTAGATCATTTTACATTCTGGTTAATAAAATAATTCAGCGAAATTCTATCACCTTTGTTCAACTTTCGTCGCTCCTATTTCAGATAGCGTATTGGGCTAAGCGGCATCTCAAAGCGCATGAAATGGCGAGTAAAATGCACTATTAAACTTCTAGGGTAGGGCAAACAGAGACCCGATTAGATCATTTTATATTACGGTTAATATAAGAATTCAGCGTAATTCTATCACATTTGTTCAACTTACGTCGCTCCTATTTCAGGTAGCGCACTGGGCTAGGCGGCATCACAAAAGCGCGTGGAATGGCGAGTAAAATGCACTATTAAACTTCTAGGATAAGGCAAACAGAGACCCGATTAGATCATTTTATATTACGGTTAATATAAGAATTCAGCGAAATTCTATCACATTTGTTCAATTTACGTCGCTCCTATTTCAGATAGCTTATTGGGCTAAGCGGCATCTGAAGGCGCATGAAATGGCGAGTAAAATGCACTATTAAACTTCAATGATAGGGCAATCAGAGACCCGATTAGATCATTTTATATTTTGGTTAATATAAGAATTCAACGAAATTCTATCACATTTGTTCAATTTACGTCGCTTCTGTTACAGATAGCTTATTGGGCTTAGCGGCAACTCAAAGCGCATGAAATGACGAGTGAAATGCACTATTAAACTTCTAGGGTAGGGCAAACAGAGACCCGATTAGGTTATTTTATATTATGGTTAATTTAAGAATTCAGCGAAATTCTATCACATTTGTTCAATTTACGTCGCTCCTATTACAGGTAGCTTATTGGGCTCAGCGGCATCTCAAAGCGCATGAAATGACGAGTGAAATGCACTATTAAACTTCTAGGCTAGGGCGAACAGAGACCCGAGCAGATCATTTTACATTATGGTTAATAAAATAATTCAGCGAAATTCTATCACATTTGTTCAACTTACGTCGCTCCTATTTCAGATAGCGTATTGGGCTAAGCGGCATCTCAAAGCACATGGAATGGCGAGTGAAATGCACCATTACACTTCTATGGTAGGGCGAACAGAGACCAGATTAGATCATTTTACATTCTGGGTAATAAAATAATTCAGCGAAATTCTATCACCTTTGTTCAACTTTCGTTGCTCCTATTTCAGATAGCGTATTGGGCTAAGCGGCATCTCAAAGCGCATGAAATGGCGAGTAAAATGCACTATCAAACTTCTAGGGTAGGGCAAACAGTGACCCGATTAGATCATTTTATATTATGGTTAATTTAAGAATTCAGCAAAATTCTATCACATTTGTTCAATGTACGTCGCTCCTATTTCGGATAGTGTACTGGGCTAGGCGGCACCCTAAAGCGCGTGGAGTGGCGAGTAAAATGCACTATTAAACTTCTATGATAGGGCTATCAGAGACCCGATTAGATCATTTTATATTTTGGTTAATATAAGAATCCAGCGAAATTCTATCACATTTGTTCAACTTACGTCGCTCCTATTTCAGATAGCGTATTGGGCTAAGCGGCATCTCAAAGCGCATGAAATGGAGAATAAAATGAATTATTAAACTTCTAGGCTAGGGAGAACAGAGACCCGATTAGATCATTTTACATTATGGTTCATAAAAGAATTCAGCGAAACTCTATCACATTTTTTCAACTTACGTCGCTCCTATTTCAGATAGCGTATTGGGCTAACGGGCATCTCAAAGCGCATGAAATTGCGAATAAAATACACTCTTAAACTTCTAGGCTAGGGCGAACAGAGACCCGATCAGATCATTTTACATTATGGTTAATAAAAGAATTCAGCGAAATTCTATCACATTTGTTCAACTTACGTCGCTCCTATTCCAGATAGCGTATTGGGCTAAGCGGCATCTCAAAGCGCATGAAATGGCGAGTAACATGCACTATTAAACTTCTAGGGTAGGGCAAACAGATACCCGATTAAATCATTTTATATTATGGTTAATTTAAGATGTCAGCAAAATTTTATCACATTTGTTCAATTTACGTCGCTCCTATTTCAGATAGCGTACTGGGCTAGGCGGCATCTTAAAGCGCGTGGAATGGCGAGTAGAGTGCACTACTAAACTTCTATGATAGGGCAATCAGAGACCCGATTAGATCGTTTTATATTCTGTTTAATATAAGATTTCAGGGAAATTCTATCACATTTGTTCAATTTACGTCGCTCCTATTTCAGATAGCGTACTGGGATAGGCGGAATCTTAAAGCGCGTGGATTGGCGAGTAAAATGCACTATTAAACTTCTAGGGCAGGGCAAACAGAGACCCGATTAGATCATTTTATATTTTGGTTAATATAAGAATCCAGCGAAATTCTATCACATTTGTTCAACTTACGTCGCTCCTATTTCAGATAGCGTATTGGGCTAAGCGGCATCTCAAAGCGCATGAAATGGAGAATAAAATGAATTATTAAACTTCTAGGCTAGGGAGAACAGAGACCCGATTAGATCATTTTACATTATGGTTCATAAAAGAATTCAGCGAAACTCTATCACATTTTTTCAACTTACGTCGCTCCTATTTCAGATAGCGTATTGGGCTAACGGGCATCTCAAAGCGCATGAAATTGCGAATAAAATGCACTCTTAAACTTCTAGGCTAGGGCGAACAGAGACCCGATCAGATCATTTTACATTATGGTTAATAAAAGAATTCAGCGAAATTCTATCACATTTGTTCAACTTACGTCGCTCCTATTCCAGATAGCGTATTGGGCTAAGCGGCATCTCAAAGCGCATGAAATGGCGAGTAACATGCACTATTAAACTTCTAGGGTAGGGCAAACAGATACCCGACTAAATCATTTTATATTATGGTTAATTTAAGATGTCAGCAAAATTTTATCACATTTGTTCAATTTACGTCGCTCCTATTTCAGATAGCGTACTGGGCTAGGCGGCATCTTAAAGCGCGTGGAATGGCGAGTAGCAAGCACTACTAAACTTCTATGATAGGGCAATCAGAGACCCGATTAGATCGTTTTATATTCTGTTTAATATAAGATTTCAGGGAAATTCTATCACATTTGTTCAATTTACGTCGCTCCTATTTCAGATAGCGTATTGGGCTAAGCGGCATCTCAAAGCGCATGAAAGGGTGAGTGAAATGCACTATAAGACTTCTATGGTAGGGCGAACAGAGACCCGATTAGATCATTTTACATTGAGGTTAATATAAGAATTCACGGAAATTCCATCACATTTGTTCAATTTACGTCGCTCCTATTTCAGATAGCGTATTGGTCTATGCGGCATCTCAAAGCGCATGAAATGGCGAGTAAAATGCACTGTTAAACTTCTAGAGTAGGGCAAACAGAGACCCGATTAGATCATTTTATATTACGGTTAATATAAGAATGCAGCGTAATTCTATCACATTTGTTCAAGTTACGTCGCTCCTAATTCTGATAGCGTACTGGGCTAGGCGGCATCTTAAAGCGCGTGGAATGGCGAGTAAAATGCACTACTAATCTTCTATGATAGAGCGATCAGAGACCCGATTAGATCATTTTATATTTTGTTTAATATAAGATTTCAGGGAAATTCTATCACATTTGTTTAATTTACGTCGCTCCTATTTCAGATAGCGTATTGGGCGAAGCGGCATCTCAAAGCGCGTGAAATGGCGACTAAAATGCACTATTAAACTTCTAGGGTAGGGCATGCAGCGACCCGATTAGATCATTTTATATTATAGTTAATTTAAGAATTCAGCAAAATTCTGTCACATTCGTTCAATTTAGGTCGCTCCTATTTCAGATAGCGTATTGGGCTAAGCGGCATCTCAAAGCGCATGAATTGGCGAGTAAAATGCAATACTAAACTTCTAGGATAAGGCAAACAGAGACCCGATTAGATCATTTTATATTACGGTTAATACAAGAATTCAGCGTAATTCTATCACATTTGTTCAACTTACGTCGCTCCTAATTTAGATAGCGTACTGGGCTAGGCGGTATCTTAAAGCGCGTGGAATGGTGAGTAAACTGCACTGCTAAACTTCTATGATAGGGCAATCAGAGACCCGAGTAGATCATTTTATATTTTGTTTAATATAAGATTTCAGGGAAATTCTATCACATTTGTTCAATTTACGTAGCTCCTATTTCAGATAGCGTATTGGGCTAAGCGGCATCTCAAAGCGCATGAAATGGCGAGTAAAATGCACTATTAGATTTCTATGGTAGGGCGTACAGAGACCCGATTAGATCATTTTATATTATGGTTAATTTAAGAATTCAGCAAAATTCTATCACATTTGTTCAATTTACGTCGCTCCTATTTCAGATAGCGTATTGGGATAAGCGGCATCTCAAAGCGCATGAAATGGCGAGTAAGATGCACAATTAAACTAATAGGGTAGGGAAAACAGAGACCCGATTAGATCATTTTATATTGTGGTTAATTTAAGCATTCAGCAAAATTCTATCACATTTGTTCAATTTACGTCGCTCCTATTTCAGATAGCGTATTGGGCTAAGCGGCATCTCAAAGCGCATGAAATAGCGATTAAAATGCACTATTAAAGTTCTAGGGTAGGGCAAACAGAGACCCGATTAGATCATTTTATATTATGGTTAATTTAAGAATTGAGCGAAATTCTATCTCATTTGTTCAACTTACGTCGCTCCTAATTTAGATAGCGTACTGGGCTAGGCGGCATCTTAAAGCGCGTGGAATGGCGAGTAAAATGCACTGCTAAACTTCTATGATAGGGCAATCAGAGACCTGATTAGATCATTTTATATTTTGTTTAATATAAGATTTCAGGGAAATTCTATCACATTTGTTTAATTTACGTCGCTCCTATTTCAGATAGCGTATTGGGCGAAGCGGCATCTCAAAGCGCATGAAATGGCAAGTAAAATGCACAACTAAACTAATAGGGTACGGCAAACAGAGACCCGATTAGATCATTTTATATTGTGGTTAATTTAAGCATTCAGCAAAATTCTATCACATTTGTTCAATTTACGTCGCTCCTATTTCAGATAGCGCATTGGGCTAAGCGGCATCTCAAAGCGCATGAAATGGCGAGTAAAATGTACTGTCAAACTTCTAGGATAAGGCAAACAGAGACCCGATTAGATCATTTTATATTATGGTTAATTTAAGAATTCAGCAAAATTCTATCACATTTGTTCAATGTACGTCGCTCCTATTTCGGATAGCGTACTGGGCTAGGCGGCACCCTAAAGCGCGCGGAGTGGCGAGTAAAATGCACTATTAATCTTCTATGATAGGGCAATCGGAAACCCGATTAGATCATTTTATATTTTGGTTAATATAAGAATTCAGCGAAATTCAATCACAATTGTTCTATTTACGTCGCTCGTATTTGAGATAGCTTATTGTGCTTAGCGGCATCTCAAAGCGCATAAAATGACGAGTGAAATGCACTATTAAACTTCTAGGGTAGGGCAAACAGAGACCCGATTAGATCATTTTATATTTTGGTTAATATAAGAATTCAGCGAAATTCTATCACATTTGTTCAATTTACGTCGCTCATATTTCAGATAGCGTATTGCACTAAGCGGCATTTCAAAGCGCATGAAATGGCGAGTAAAATGCACTATTAAACTTCTAGGGTAGGACCAACAGAGACCCGATTAAATCATTTTATATTATAGTTAATTTAAGAATTCAGCGAAATTCTATCACATTTGTTCAATTTACGTCGCTCCTATTTCAGATAGCGTATTGGGCTAAGCGGCATCTCAAAGCGCATGAAATGGCGAGTAAAATGCAATACTAACCTTCTAGGATAAGGCAAACAGAGACCCGATTAGATCATTTTATATTTTGGTTAATATAAGAATTCAGCGAAATTCTATCACATTTGTTCAATTTACGTCGCTCATATTTCAGATAGCGTATTGGGCTAAGCGGCATCTCAAAGCGCATGAAATGGCGAGCAAAATGCACTATTAAACTTCTAGGGTAGGGCAATCAGTGACCCGATTAGATCATTTTATATTATAGTTAATTTAAGAATTCAGCCAAATTCTATCACATTTGTTCAATTTACGTCGCTCCTATTTCAGATAGCGTACTGGGATAGGCGGAATCTTAAAGCGCGTGGATTGGCGAGTAAAATGCACTATTAAACTTCTAGGGTAGGGCAAACAGAGACCCGATTAGATCATTTTATATTTTGGTTAATATAAGAATCCAGCGAAATTCTATCACATTTGTTCAACTTACGTCGCTCCTATTTCAGATAGCGTATTGGGCTAAGCGGCATCTCAAAGCGCATGAAATGGAGAATAAAATGAATTATTAAACTTCTAGGCTAGGGAGAACAGAGACCCGATTAGATCATTTTACATTATGGTTCATAAAAGAATTCAGCGAAACTCTATCACATTTTTTCAACTTACGTCGCTCCTATTTCAGATAGCGTATTGGGCTAACGGGCATCTCAAAGCGCATGAAATTGCGAATAAAATGCACTCTTAAACCTCTAGGCTAGGGCGAACAGAGACCCGATCAGATCATTTTACATTATGGTTAATAAAAGAATTCAGCGAAATTCTATCACATTTTTTCAACTTACGTCGCTCCTATTCCAGATAGCGTATTGGGCTAAGCGGCATCTCAAAGCGCATGAAATGGCGAGTAACATGCACTATTAAACTTCTAGGGTAGGGCAAACAGATACCCGATTAAATCATTTTATATTATGGTTAATTTAAGATGTCAGCAAAATTTTATCACATTTGTTCAATTTACGTCGCTCCTATTTCAGATAGCGTACTGGGCTAGGCGGCATCTTAAAGCGCGTGGAATGGCGAGTAGAGTGCACTACTAAACTTCTATGATAGGGCAATCAGAGACCCGATTAGATCGTTTTATATTCTGTTTAATATAAGATTTCAGGGAAATTCTATCACATTTGTTCAATTTACGTCGCTCCTATTTCAGATAGCGTATTGGGCTAAGCGGCATCTCAAAGCGCATGAAAGGGCGAGTGAAATGCACTATAAGACTTCTATGGTAGGGCCAACAGAGACCCGATTAGATCATTTTACATTGAGGTTAATATAAGAATTCACGGAAATTCCATCACATTTGTTCAATTTACGTCGCTCCTATTTCAGATAGCGTATTGGTCTATGCGGCATCTCAAAGCGCATGAAATGGCGAGTAAAATGCACTGTTAAACTTCTAGAGTAGGGCAAACAGAGA
This sequence comes from Macropis europaea, assembly GCA_916610135.2. Taxonomy (NCBI): domain Eukaryota; kingdom Metazoa; phylum Arthropoda; class Insecta; order Hymenoptera; family Melittidae; genus Macropis; species Macropis europaea. The sequence goes on from CAKAJE020000891.1 coordinate 54,038, forward strand.
CCCGATTAGATCATTTTATATTACGGTTAATATAAGAATGCAGCGTAATTCTATCACATTTGTTCAAGTTACGTCGCTCCTAATTCTGATAGCGTACTGGGCTAGGCGGCATCTTAAAGCGCGTGGAATGGCGAGTAAAATGCACTACTAATCTTCTATGATAGAGCGATCAGAGACCCGATTAGATCATTTTATATTTTGTTTAATATAAGATTTCAGGGAAATTCTATCACATTTGTTTAATTTACGTCGCTCCTATTTCAGATAGCGTATTGGGCGAAGCGGCATCTCAAAGCGCGTGAAATGGCGACTAAAATGCACTATTAAACTTCTAGGGTAGGGCATGCAGCGACCCGATTAGATCATTTTATATTATGGTTAATTTAAGAATTCAGCAAAATTCTGTCACATTCGTTCAATTTAGGTCGCTCCTATTTCAGATAGCGTATTGGGCTAAGCGGCATCTCAAAGCGCATGAATTGGCGAGTAAAATGCAATACTAAACTTCTAGGATAAGGCAAACAGAGACCCGATTAGATTATTTTATATTACGGTTAATACAAGAATTCAGCGTAATTCTATCACATTTGTTCAACTTACGTCGCTCCTAATTTAGATAGCGTACTGGGCTAGGCGGCATCTTAAAGCGCGTGGAATGGCGAGTAAACTGCACTGCTAAACTTCTATGATAGGGCAATCAGAGACCCGAGTAGATCATTTTATATTTTGTTTAATATAAGATTTCAGGGAAATTCTATCACATTTGTTCAATTTACGTAGCTCCTATTTCAGATAGCGTATTGGGCTAAGCGGCATCTCAAAGCGCATGAAATGGCGAGTAAAATGCACTATTAGATTTCTATGGTAGGGTGTACAGAGACCCGATTAGATCATTTTATATTATGGTTAATTTAAGAATTCAGCAAAATTCTATCACATTTGTTCAATTTACGTAGCTCCTATTTCAGACAGCGTATTGGGCTAAGCGGCATCTCAAAGCGCATGAAATGGCGAGTAAAATGCACTATTAGATTTCTATGGTAGGGCGTACAGAGACCCGATTAGATCATTTTATATTATGGTTAATTTAAGAATTCAGCAAAATTCTATCACATTTGTTCAATTTACCTCGCTCCTATTTCAGATAGCGTATTGGGATAAGCGGCATCTCAAAGCGCATGAAATGGCGAGTAAGATGCACAATTAAACTAATAGGGTAGGGAAAACAGAGACCCGATTAGATCATTTTATATTGTGGTTAATTTAAGCATTCAGCAAAATTCTATCACATTTGTTCAATTTACGTCGCTCCTATTTCAGATAGCGTATTGGGCTAAGCGGCATCTCAAAGCGCATGAAATGGCGATTAAAATGCACTATTAAAGTTCTAGGGTAGGACAAACAGAGACCCGATTAGATCATTTTATATTATGGTTAATTTAAGAATTGAGCGAAATTCTATCTCATTTGTTCAACTTACGTCGCTCCTAATTTAGATAGCGTACTGGGCTAGGCGGCATCTTAAAGCGCGTGGAATGGCGAGTAAAATGCACTGCTAAACTTCTATGATAGGGCAATCAGAGACCTGATTAGATCATTTTATATTTTGTTTAATATAAGATTTCAGGGAAATTCTATCACATTTGTTTAATTTACGTCGCTCCTATTTCAGATAGCGTATTGGGCGAAGCGGCATCTCAAAGCGCATGAAATGGCAAGTAAAATGCACAGCTAAACTAATAGGGTACGGCAAACAGAGACCCGATTAGATCATTTTATATTGTGGTTAATTTAAGCATTCAGCAAAATTCTATCACATTTGTTCAATTTACGTCGCTCCTATTTCAGATAGCGCATTGGGCTAAGCGGCATCTCAAAGCGCATGAAATGGCGAGTAAAATGTACTGTCAAGCTTCTAGGATAAGGCAAACAGAGACCCGATTAGATCATTTTATATTATGGTTAATTTAAGAATTCAGCAAAATTCTATCACATTTGTTCAATGTACGTCGCTCCTATTTCGGATAGCGTACTGGGCTAGGCGGCACCCTAAAGCGCGCGGAGTGGCGAGTAAAATGCACTATTAATCTTCTATGATAGGGCAATCGGAGACCCGATTAGATCATTTTATATTTTGGTTAATATAAGAATTCAGCGAAATTCAATCACAATTGTTCTATTTACGTCGCTCGTATTTGAGATAGCTTATTGTGCTTAGCGGCATCTCAAAGCGCATAAAATGACGAGTGAAATGCACTATTAAACTTCTAGGGTAGGGCAAACAGAGACCCGATTAGATCATTTTATATTTTGGTTAATATAAGAATTCAGCGAAATTCTATCACATTTGTTCAATTTACGTCGCTCATATTTCAGATAGCGTATTGCACTAAGCGGCATCTCAAAGCGCATGAAATGGCGAGTAAAATGCACTATTAAACTTCTAGGGTAGGACCAACAGAGACCCGATTAAATCATTTTATATTATAGTTAATTTAAGAATTCAGCGAAATTCTATCACATTTGTTCAATTTACGTCGCTCCTATTTCAGATAGCGTATTGGGCTAAGCGGCATCTCAAAGCGCATGAAATGGCGAGTAAAATGCAATACTAACCTTCTAGGATAAGGCAAACAGAGACCCGATTAGATCATTTTATATTTTGGTTAATATAAGAATTCAGCGAAATTCTATCACATTTGTTCAATTTACGTCGCTCATATTTCAGATAGCGTATTGGGCTAAGCGGCATCTCAAAGCGCATGAAATGGCGAGCAAAATGCACTATTAAACTTCTAGGGTAGGGCAATCAGTGACCCGATTAGATCATTTTATATTATAGTTAATTTAAGAATTCAGCCAAATTCTATCACATTTGTTCAACTTACGTCGCTCCTATTTCAGGTAGCGTACTGGGCTAGGCGGCATCTTAAAGCGCGTGAAATGGCGAGTAAAATGCACTATTAAACTTCTAGGATAAGGCAAACAGAGACCCGATTAGATCATTTTATATTTTGGATAATATAAGAATTCAGCGAAATTCTATCACATTTGTTCAATTTACGTCGCTCCTATTTCAGATAGCTTATTGGGCAAAGCGGCATCTCAAAGCGCAAGAAATGGCGAGTAAAATGCACTATTAAACTTCTAGGGTAGGGCAAACAGAGACCCGATTAGATCATTTCATGTTATGGTTAATTTAAGAATTGAGCGAAATTCTATCACATTTGTTCAACTTACGTCGCTCCTAATTTAGATAGCGTACTGGGCTAGGCGGCATCTTAAGCGCGTGGAATGGCGAGTAAAATGCACTGCTAAACTTCTATGATAGGGCAATCAGAGACCCGATTAGATCATTTTATATTTTGTTTAATATAAGATTTCAGGGAAATTCTATCACATTTGTTTAATTTACGTCGCTCCTATTTCAGATAGCGTATTGGGCGAAGCGGCATCTCAAAGCGCATGAAATGGTGACTAAAATGCACTATTAAGCTTCTAGGGTGGGGCAAGCAGAGACCCGATTAGATCATTCTATATTATGGTTAATTTAAGAATTCAGCAAAATTCTATCACATTCGTTCAATTTAGGTCGCTCCTATTTCAGATAGCGTACTGGGATAGGCGGCATCTTAAAGCGCGTGGAATGCCGAGTAAAATCCACTATTAAACTTCTAGGCTAGGGCGAACAGAGACCAGATTAGATCATTTTACATTCTGGTTAATAAAATAATTCAGCGAAATTCTATCACCTTTGTTCAACTTTCGTCGCTCCTATTTCAGATAGCGTATTGGGCTAGGCGGAATCTTAAAGCGCAAGAAATGGCGAGTAAAATGCACTATTAAACTTCTAGGGTAGGGCAAACAGAGACCCGATTAGATCATTTTATGTTATGGTTAATTTAAGAATTCAGCGAAATTCTATCACATTTGTTCAATTTACGTCGCTCCAATTTCAGATAGCGTACTGGGCTAGGCGGCATCTTAAAGCGCGTGGAATGGCGAGCTAAAGGCACTATTAAACTCCTATGATAGGGCAATCAGAGACCCGACTAGATCATTTTATATTTTGGTTAATATAAGAATTCAGCGAAATTCTATCACATTTGTTCAATTTACGTCGCTCCTATTTCAGATAGCTTATTGGGCTAAGCGGCATCTCAAAGCGCATGAAATGACGAGTGCAATGCACTATTAAACTTCTAGGGTAGGGCAAACAGAGACCCGATTAGATCATTTTATATTATGGTTAATTTAAGAATTCAGCCAAATTCTATCACATTTGTTCAATTTAGGTCGCTCCTATTGCAGATATCGTATTGGGCTAAGCGGCATCTCAAAGCGCATGAAATGGCGAGTAAAATGCACTGCTAAACTTCTAGGGTAGGGCGAACAAAGGCCCGATTAGATCATTTTACATTAAGGTTAATATAAGAATTCAGGGAAATTCTATTACATTTGTTCAATTTACGTCGCTCCTATTTCAGATAGCGGATTGGGCTAAGCGCCATCTCAAAGCGCATGAAATTGCGAGTGAAATGCACTATTAAACTTCTAGGGTAGGGCGAACAGAGACCCGATTAGATCATTTTACATTAAGGTTAATATAAGTATTCAGGGAAATTCTATCACATTTGTTCAATTTACGTCGCTCCTATTTCAGATAGCGTATTGGGCTAAGCAGCATCTCCAAGCCCATGAAATGGCGAGTCAAATGCACTGTTAAACTTCTAGGGTAGGGCAAACAGAGACCCGATTAGATCATTTCATATTATGGTTTATTTAAGAATTCAGAAAAATTCTATCACATTTGTTCAATTTACGTCGCTCCTATTTCAGATAGCTTATTGGGCTAAGCGGCATCTCAAAGCGCATGAAATGACGAGTGAAATGCACTAGTAATCTTCTAGGGTAGGGCGAACAGAGATCCGATTAGATCATTTTATATTACGGTTAATATAAGAGTTCAGCGTAATTCTATCACATTTGTTCAACATACGTCGCTCCTATTTCAGATAGCGTACTGGGCTAGGCGGCATCTTAAAGCGCGTGGAAGGGCGAGTAAAATGCACTTCTAAACTTCTATGATAGGGCAATCAGAGTCCCGTTTAGATCATTTTATATTTTGTTTAATATAAGATTTCAGGGAAATTCTATCACATTTGTTCAATTTACGTCGCTCCTATTTCAGATAGCTTATTGGGCTAAGCGGCATCTCAAAGCGCATGAAATGACGAGAGAAATGCACTATTAAACTTCTTGGGTAGGGCAAACAGAGACCCGATTAGATCATTTTATATTATGGTTAATTCAAGATGTCAGCAAAATTCTATCACATTTGTTCAATTTACGTCGCTCCTATTTCAGATATCGTATTGGGCTAAGCGGCATCTCAAAGTGCATGAAATGACGAGTAAAATGCACTATTGAACTTCTAGGGTAAGGCAACCAGAGACCCGATTAGATCATTTTATATCATATACGGTTAATATAAGAATTCAGCGTAAGTCTATCACATTTGTTCAATTTACGTCGCTCCTATTTCAGATAGCTTATTGGGCTAAGCGGCATCTCAAAGCGCATGAAATGACGAGTGAAATGCACTATTGAACTTCTAGGGTAGGGCAAACAGAGTCCCGATTAGATCATTTTATATTATGGTTAATTTAAGAATTCAGCCAAATTCTATCACATTTGTTCAATTTACGTCGCTCCTATTTCAGATAGCGTACTGGGCTAGGCGGAATCTTAAAGCGCAAGAAATGGCGAGTAAAATGCACTATTAAACTTCTAGGGTAGGGCAAACAGAGACCCGATTAGATCATTTTATGTTATGGTTAATTTAAGAATTCAGCGAAATTCTATCACATTTGTTCAGTTTACGTCGCTCCAATTTCAGATAGCGTACTGGGCTAGGCGGCATCTTAAAGCGCGTGGAATGGCGAGCTAAAGGCACTATTAAACTCCTATGATAGGGCAATCAGAGACCCGACTAGATCATTTTATATTTTGGTTAATATAAGAATTCAGCGAAATTCTATCACATTTGTTCAATTTACGTCGCTCCTATTTCAGATAGCGTACTGGGCTAGGCGGAATCTTAAAGCGCAAGAAATGGCGAGTAAAATGCACTATTAAACTTCTAGGGTAGGGCAATCAGAGACCCGACTAGATCATTTTATATTTTGGTTAATATAAGAATTCAGCGAAATTCTATCACAATTGTTCAATTTACGTCGCTCCTATTTCAGATAGCGTATTGGGCTAAGCGCCATCTCAAAGCGCATGAAATGGCGAGTAAAATGCACTAGTAATCTTCTAGGGTAGGGCGAACAGAGATCCGATTAGATCATTTTATATTACGGTTAATATAAGAATTCAGCGTAATTCTATCACATTTGTTCAACATACGTCGTTCCTATTTCAGATAGCGTACTGGGCTAGGCGGCATCTTAAAGCGCGTGGAAGGGCGAGTAAAATGCACTTCTAAACTTCTATGATAGGGCAATCAGAGACCCGATTAGGTCATTTAATATTATGGTTAATTCAAGATGTCAGCAAAATTCTATCACATTTGTTCAATTTACGTCGCTCCTATTTCAGATAGCGTACTGGGATAGGCGGAATCTTAAAGCGCGTGGATTGGCGAGTAAAATGCACTATTAAACTTCTAGGGCAGGGCAAACAGAGACCCGATTAGATCATTTTATATTTTGGTTAATATAAGAATCCAGCGAAATTCTATCACATTTGTTCAACTTACGTCGCTCCTATTTCAGATAGCGTATTGGGCTAAGCGGCATCTCAAAGCGCATGAAATGACGAGTGAAATGCACTATTAATCTTCAAGGGTAGGGCGAACAGAGACCCGATTAGAACATTTTCCATTAAGGTTAATATAAGAATTCAGCGAAATTCTCTCACATTTGTTCAATTTACGTCGCTCCTATTTCAGATAGCGTATTGGGCTAAGCGGCATCTCAAAGCGCATGAAATGGCGAGTAAAATGCACTATTAATCTTCTAGGGTAAGGCAACCAGAGACCCGATTAGATCATTTTATATCATATACGGTTAATACAAGAATTCAGCGTAAGTCTATCACATTTGTTCAATTTACGTCGCTCCTATTTCAGATAGCTTATTGGGCTAAGCGGCATCTCAAAGCGCATGAAATGACGAGTGAAATGCACTATTGAACTTCTAGGGTAGGGCAAACAGAGACCCGATTAGATCATTTTATATTATGGTTAATTTAAGAATTCAGCCAAATTCTATCACATTTGTTCAATTTACGTCGCTCCTATTTCAGATAGCGGATTGGGCTAAGCGCCATCTCAAAGCGCATGAAATTGCGAGTGAAATGCACTATTAAACTTCTAGGGTAGGGCGAACAGAGACCCGATTAGATCATTTTACATTAAGGTTAATATAAGTATTCAGGGAAATTCTATTACATTTGTTCAATTTACGTCGCTCCTATTTCAGATAGCGTATTGGGCTAAGCAGCATCTCCAAGCCCATGAAATGGCGAGTCAAATGCACTGTTAAACTTCTAGGGTAGGGCAAACAGAGACCCGATTAGATCATTTCATATTATGGTTTATTTAAGAATTCAGAAAAATTCTATCACATTTGTTCAATTTACGTCGCTCCTATTTCAGATAGCTTATTGGGCTAAGCGGCATCTCAAAGCGCATGAAATGACGAGTGAAATGCACTAGTAATCTTCTAGGGTAGGGCGAACAGAGATCCGATTAGATCATTTTATATTACGGTTAATATAAGAGTTCAGCGTAATTCTATCACATTTGTTCAACATACGTCGCTCCTATTTCAGATAGCGTACTGGGCTAGGCGGCATCTTAAAGCGCGTGGAAGGGCGAGTAAAATGCACTTCTAAACTTCTATGATAGGGCAATCAGAGTCCCGTTTAGATCATTTTATATTTTGTTTAATATAAGATTTCAGGGAAATTCTATCACATTTGTTCAATTTACGTCGCTCCTATTTCAGATAGCTTATTGGGCTAAGCGGCATCTCAAAGCGCATGAAATGACGAGAGAAATGCACTATTAAACTTCTTGGGTAGGGCAAACAGAGACCCGATTAGATCATTTTATATTATGGTTAATTCAAGATGTCAGCAAAATTCTATCACATTTGTTCAATTTACGTCGCTGCTATTTCAGATATCGTATTGGGCTAAGCGGCATCTCAAAGTGCATGAAATGGCGAGTAAAATGCACTATTGAACTTCTAGGGTAAGGCAACCAGAGACCCGATTAGATCATTTTATATCATATACGGTTAATATAAGAATTCAGCGTAAGTCTATCACATTTGTTCAATTTACGTCGCTCCTATTTCAGATAGCTTATTGGGCTAAGCGGCATCTCAAAGCGCATGAAATGACGAGTGAAATGCACTATTGAACTTCTAGGGTAGGGCAAACAGAGTCCCGATTAGATCATTTTATATTATGGTTAATTTAAGAATTCAGCCAAATTCTATCACATTTGTTCAATTTACGTCGCTCCTATTTCAGATAGCGTACTGGGCTAGGCGGAATCTTAAAGCGCAAGAAATGGCGAGTAAAATGCACTATTAAACTTCTAGGGTAGGGCAAACAGAGACCCGATTAGATCATTTTATGTTATGGTTAATTTAAGAATTCAGCGAAATTCTATCACATTTGTTCAGTTTACGTCGCTCCAATTTCAGATAGCGTACTGGGCTAGGCGGCATCTTAAACCGCGTGGAATGGCGAGCTAAAGGCACTATTAAACTCCTATGATAGGGCAATCAGAGACCCGACTAGATCATTTTATATTTTGGTTAATATAAGAATTCAGCGAAATTCTATCACATTTGTTCAATTTACGTCGCTCCTATTTCAGATAGCGTACTGGGCTAGGCGGAATCTTAAAGCGCAAGAAATGGCGAGTAAAATGCACTATTAAACTTCTAGGGTAGGGCAATCAGAGACCCGACTAGATCATTTTATATTTTGGTTAATATAAGAATTCAGCGAAATTCTATCACATTTGTTCAATTTACGTCGCTCCAATTTCAGATAGCGTACTGGGCTAGACGGCATCTTAAAGCGCATGAAATGACGAGTGAAATGCACTATTAAACTACTATGATAGGGCAATCAGAGACCCGACTAGATCATTTTATATTTTGGTTAATATAAGAATTCAGCGAAATTCTATCACAATTGTTCAATTTACGTCGCTCCTATTTCAGATAGCGTATTGGGCTAAGCGCCATCTCAAAGCGCATGAAATGGCGAGTAAAATGCACTATTAAACTTCTAGGGTAGGGCAAACAGAGACCCGATTAGATCATTTTATATTACGGTTAATATAAGAATTCAGCGTAATTCTATCACATTTGTTCAACTTACGTCGCTCCAATTTCAGATAGCGTACTGGGCTAGGCGGCATCTCAAAGCGCATGAAATGGCGAGTAAAATGCACTATTAAACTTCTAGGGTAGGGCAAACAGAGACCCGATTAGATCATTTTATATTATGGTTAATTTAAGAATTCAGACAAATTCTATCACATTTGTTCAATTTACGTCGCTCCTATTTCAGATAGCGTACTGGGCTAGGCGGAATTTTAAAGCGCGTGGATTGGCGAGTAAAATGCACTATTAAACTTCTATGATAGGGCAATCAGAGACCCGATTAGATCATTTTATATTTTGGTTAATATAAGAATTCAGCGTAATTCTATCACATTTGTTCAATTTACGTCGCTGATATTTCAGATAGCGTATTGGGCTAAGCGGCATCTCAATGCGCAAGAAATGGCGAGTAAAATGCACTTTTAAATTTCTAGGATAAGGCAAACAGAGACCCGATTCGTTCATTTTATATTACGGTTAATATAAGAATTCAGCGTAATTCTATCACATTTTTTCAACGTACGTCGCTCCTATTTCAGATAGCGTACTGGGCTAGGCGGCATCTTAAAGCGCGTGGAATGGCGATCAAAATGCACTATTAAACTTCTATGATAGGGCAATCAGAGACCCGACTAGATCATTTTATATTTTGGTTAATATAAGAATTCAGCGAAATTCTATCACAATTGTTCAATTTACGTCGCTCCTATTTCAGATAGCGTATTGGGCTAAGCGGCATCTCAAAGCGCACGAAATGACGAGTGAAAGGCACTATTAAACTTCTAGGGTAGGGCGAACAGAGAACCGATTAGATGATTTTATATTACGGTTAATATAAGAATTCAGCGTAATTCTATCACATTTGTTCAACTTACGTCGCTCCTACTTCAGATAGCGTACTGGGCTCGGCGGCATCTTGAAGCGCAAGAAATGGCGAGTAAAATGCACTATTAAACTTCTAGGGTAGGGCAAAGAGAGACCCGATAAGATGATTTTATATTATGGTTAATTTAAGAATTCAGTCAAATTCTATCACATTTGTTCAATTTACGTCGCTCCTATTTCAGATAGCGTATTGGGCTAAGCGCCATCTCAAAGCGCATGAAATGGCGAGTAAAATGCACTATTAAACTTCTAGGGTAGGGCAAACAGAGACCCGATTAGATCATTTTATATTATGGTTAATTTAAGAATTCAGCCAAATTCTATCACATTTGATCAATTTACGTCGCTCCTATTTCAGATAGCGTACTGGGCTAGGCGGAATCTTAAAGCGCGTGGATTGGCGAGTAAAATGCTCTATTAAACTTCTATGATAGGGCAATCAGAGACCCGATTAGATCATTTTATATTTTGGTTATTATAAGAATTCAGCGAAATTCTATCACAATAGTTCTATTTACGTCGCTCCTATTTCAGATAGCCTATTTGGCTAAGCGGCATCTCAAAGCGCATGAAATGGTGAGTGAAATGCACTATTACACCTCTAGGGTAGGGCGAACAGAGACCCGATTAGATCATTTTACATTAAGGTTAATATAAGTATTCAGGGAAATTCTATCACATTTGTTCAATTTACGTCGCTCCTATTTCAGATAGCGTATTGGGCTAAGCGGCATCTCAAAGCGCATGAAATGGCGAGTAAAATGCGCTGTTAAACTTCTAGGGTAGGGCAAACGGAGACCCGATTAGATCATTTTATATTATGGTTAATTTAAGAATTCAGCCAAATTCTATCACATTAGTTCAATTTACGTTGCTCCTATTTCAGATAGCGTACTGGGCTAGGCGGAATCGTGAAGCGCGTGGATTGGCGAGTAAAATGCACTATTAAACTTCTTTGATAGGGCAATCAGAGACCCGATTAGATCATTTTATATTTTCGTTAATATAAGAATTCAGCGAAACTCTATCACAATTGTTCTATTTACGTCGCTGATATTTCAGATAGCGTATTGGGCAAAGCGGCATCTCAAAGCGCATGAAATGGCGAGCAAAGTGCACTATTAAACTTCTAGGGTAGGGCAAACAGGGACCCGATTAGATAATTTTATATTACGGTTAATATAATAATTGAGCGTAATTCTATCACATTTTTTCAACGTACGCCGTTCCTATTATAGATAGCGTACTGGGCTAGGCGGCATCTTATAGCGCGTGGAATGGCGATCAAAATGCACTATTAAACTTCTATGATAGGGCAATCAGAGACCCGACTAGATCATTTTATATTTTGGTTAATATAAGAATTCAGCGAAATTCTGTCACAATTGTTCAATTTACGTCGCTCCTATTTCAGATAGCGTATTGGGCTAAGCGGCATCTCAAAGCGCATGAAATGGCGAGTGAAATGCACTTTTAAACTTCTAGGATAAGGCAAACAGAGACCCGATTAGATCATTTTATATTACGGTTAATATAAGAATGCAGCGTAATTCTATCACATTTGATCAACTTACGTCGCTCCTATTTCAGATAGCGTACTGGGCTAGGCGGCATCTTAAAGCGCGTGGAATGGCGGGTAAAATGCACTATTAAACTTCTATGATAGGGCTATCAGAGACCCGATTAGATCATTTTATATTTTGGTTAATATAAGAATTCAGCGAAATTCTATCACATTTGTTCAACTTACGTCGCTCCTATTTCAGATAGCGTATTGGGCTAAGCGGCATCTCAAAGCGCATGAAATGACGAGTGAAATGCACTATTAATCTTCAAGGGTAGGGCGAACAGAGACCCAATTAGAACATTTTACATTAAGGTTAATATAAGAATTCAGCGAAATTCTCTCACATTTGTTCAATTTACGTCGCTCCTATTTCAGATAGCTTATTGGGCAAAGCGGCATCTCAAAGCGCAAGAAATGGCGAGTAAAATGCACTATTAAACTTCTAGGGTACGGCGAACAAAGATCCGATTAGATCATTTTACATTAAGGTTAATATAAGAATTCAGCGAAACTCTATCATATTTATTCAATTTACGTCGCTCCTATTTCAGATAGCGTATTGGGCTAAGCGGCATCTCAATGCGCATGAAATGGCGAGTAAAATGCACTATTAAACTTCTAGGATAATGCAAACAGAGACCCGATTAGAGCATTTTATATTACGGTTAATATAAGAGGTCAGCGTAATTCTATCACATTTGTTCAACTTACGTCGCTCCTATTTCAGATAGCGTACTGGGCTAGGCGGCATCTCAAAGCGCATGAAATGGCGAGTAAAATGCACTATTAAACTTCTAGGGTAGGGCAAACAGAGACCCGATTAGATCATTTTATATTATGGTTAATTTAAGAATTCAGCGTAATTCTATCACATTTGTTCAATTTACGTCGCTGATATTTCAGATAGCGTATTGGGCTAAGCGGCATCTCAAAGCGCAAAAAATTGCGAGTAAAATGCACTATTAAACTTCTAGGGTAGGGCGAACAGAGACCCGATTAGATCATTTTATATTATGGTTAATTTAAGAATTCAGCCAAATTCTATCACATTTGTTCAATTTACGTCGCTCCTATTGCAGATAGCGTATTGGGCTAAGCGGCATCTCAAAACGCATGAAATGGCGAGTGAAATGCACTAGTAATATTCTAGGATAGGGCGAACAGAAACCCGATTAGATCATTTTATATTACGGTTAATATAAGAATTCAGCGTAATTCTATCACATTTGTTCAACATACGTCGCTCCTATTTCAGATAGTGTACTGGGCTAGGCGGAATCTTAAAGCGCGTGGATTGGCGAGTAAAATGCACTATTAAACTTCTATGATAGAGCAATCTGATACCCGATTAGATCATTTTATATTTTGGTTAATATAAGAATTCAGCGAAATTCTATCACAATTGTTCTATTTACGTCGCTCCTATTTCAGATAGCGTATTGGGCTAAGCGGCATCTCAAAGCGCATGAAATGGCGAGTGAAATGCACTATTAAACTTCTAGGGTAGGGCGAACAGAGACCCGATTAGATCATTTTACATTAAGGTTAATATAAGTATTCAGGGAAATTCTATCACATTTGTTCAATTTACGTCGCTCTTATTTCAGATAGCGTATTGGGCTAAGCAGCATCTCAAAGCCCATGAAATGGCGAGTCAAATGCACTGTTAAACTTCTAGGGTAGGGCAAACAGAGACCCGATTAGATCATTTCATATTATGGTTTATTTAAGAATTCAGAAAAATTCTATCACATTTGTTCAATTTACGTGGCTCCTATTTCAGATTGCTTATTGGGCTAAGCGGCACCTCAAAGCGCATGAAATGACGAGTGAAATGCACTAGTAATCTTCTAGGGTAGGGCGAACAGAGACCCGATTAGGTCATTTAGTATTATGGTTAATTTAAGAATTCAGCGAAATTCTATCAGATTTGTTCAATTTACGTCGCTCCAATTTCAGATAGCTTACTGGGCTAGGCGGCATCTTAAAGCGCATGAAATGACGAGTGAAATGCACTATTAAACTTCTATGATAGGGCAATCAGAGACCCGACTAGATCATTTTATATTTTGGTTAACATAAGAATTCAGCGAAATTCTATCACAATTGTTCAATTTACGTCGCTCCCATTTCAGATAGCGTATTGGGCTAAGCGGCATCTCAAAGCGCATGAAATGGCGAGTAAAATGCACTATTAATCTTCTAGGGTAAGGCAAACAGGGACTCCATTAGATCATTTTATAATACGGTTAATATAAGTATTCAGCGTAATTCTATCACATTTGTTCGATTTACGTCGCTCCTATTTCAGATAGCTTATTGGGCGAAGCGCCATCTCAAAGCGCATGAAATGGCGAGCAAAGTGCACTATTAAACTTCTAGGGTAGGGCAAACAGAGACCCGATTAGATAATTTTATATTACGGTTAATATAATAATTCAGCGTAATTCTATCACATTTGTTCAACTTACGTCGCTCCTATTTCAGATAGCGTACTGGGCTAGGCGGCATCTCAAAGCGCATGAAATGACGAGTGAAATACACTATTAAACTTCTATGATAGGGCAAACAGAGACCCGATTAGATCATTTTATATTATGGTTAATTTAAGAATTCAGCAAAATTCTATCACACTTGTTCAATTTACTTCGCTCCTATTTCAGATATCGTAGTGGGCTAGGCGGCATCTTAAAGCGCGTGAAATGGCCAGTAAAATGCACTATTAAACTTCTATGATAGGGCAATCAGAGACCCGACTAGATCATTTTATATTTTGGTTAATATAAGAATTCAGCGAAATTCTATCACATTTGTTCAATTTACGTCGCTCCTATTTCAGATAGCGTATTGGGCTAAGCGCCATCTCAAAGCGCATGAAATGGCGAGCAATGTGCACTAATAAACTTCAAGGGTAGGGCGAACAAAGACCCGATTAGATCATTTTACATTAAGGTTAATATATTAATTCAGCGTAATTCTATCACATTTGTTCAACTTACGTCGCTCCTATTTCAGATAGCGTACTGGGCTAGGCGGCATCTCAAAGCGCATGAAATGACGAGTGAAATGTACTATTAAACATCTATGATAGGGCATACAGAGACCCGATTAGATCATTTTATATTATGGTTAATTTAAGAATTCATCGAAATTCTATCACAATTGTTCAATTTACGTCGCTCCTATTGCAGATAGCGTATTGGGCTAAGCGGGATCTTAAAGCGCGTGGAACGGCGAGTAAAATGCACTACTAAACTTCTATGATAGGGCAATCAGAGTCCCGATTAGATCATTTTATATTTTGGTTAATATAAGAATTCAGCGAAATTCTATCACATTTGTTCAATTTACGTTGCTCCTATTTCAGATAGCGTATTGGGCTAAGCGGCATCTCAAAGCGCATGAAATGACGAGTGAAATGCACTATTAATCTTCTAGGGTTGGGCGAACAAAGACCCGATTAGATCATTTTACAAAAAGATTATTATAAGAATTCAGCGAAATTCTATCACATTTGTTCAATTTACGTCGCTCCTATTTCAGATAGCGTATTGGGCTAAGCGGCATCTCAAAGCGCATGAAATGACGAGTGAAAGGCACTATTAAACTTCTAGGGTAGGGCGAACAGAGAACCGATTAGATCATTTTACATTAAGGTTAATATAAGAATTCAGGGTAATTCTATCACATTTGTTCAATGTACGTCGCTCCTATTTCAGATAGTGTACTGGGCTAGGCGGCATCTTAAAGTACGTGGAAGGGCGAGTAAAATGCATTACCAAACTTCTAGGGTAGGGCAAACAGAGACCCGATTAGATCATTTCATATTATGGTTTATTTAAGAATTCAGCGAAACTCTATCACATTTGTTCAATTTACGTCGCTCCAATTTCAGATAGCTTATTGGGCTAAGAGGCATCTCAAAGCGCATGAAATGACGAGTGAAATGAACTATTAAACTTCTAGGATAAGGCAAACAGAGACCCGATTAGATCATTTTATATTACGGTTAATATAAGAATTCAGCGTAATTCTATCACATTTGTTCAATTTACGTCGCTGATATTTCAGATAGCGTATTGGGCTAAGCGGCGTCTCAAAGCGCAAGAAATGGCGAGTAAAATGCAATATTAAACTTCTAGGGTAGGGCAAACAGAGACCCGATAACATCATTTTATATTATGGTTAATTTAAGAATTCAGCGAAACTCTATCATATTTATTCAATTTACGTCGCTCCTATTTCAGATAGCGTATTGGGCTAAGCGGCATCTCAATGCGCATGAAATGGCGAGTAAAATGCACTATTAAACTTCTGGGATAATGCAAACAGAGACCCGATTAGATCATTTTATATTACGGTTAATATAAGAATTCAGCGTAATTCTATCACATTTGTTCAATTTACGTCGCTCCTATTTCAGATCGCGTACTGGGCTAGGCGGAATTTTAAAGCGCGTGGATTGGCGAGTAAAATGCACTATTAAACTTCTATGATAGGGCAATCAGAGACCCGATTAGATCATTTTATATTTTGGTTAATATAAGAATTCAGCGAAATTCTATCACAACTGTTCTATTTACGTCGCTCCTATTTCAGATAGCGTATTGGGCTAAGCGGCATCTCAAAGCGCATGAAATGACGAGTGAAAGGCGCTATTAATCTTCTAGGGTAGGGCGAACAGAGAACCGATTAGATCATTTTATATTACGGTTAATATAAGAATTCAGCGTAAGTCTATCACATTTGTTCAACTTACGTCGCTCGTACTTCAGATAGCGTACTGGGCTCGGCGGCATCTTAAAGCGCAAGAAACGGCGAGTAAGATGCACTATTAAACTTCTAGGGTAGGGCAAACAGAGACCCGATAAGATGATTTTATATTATGGTTAATTTAAGAATTCAGCGAAACTGTCTCATATTTGTTCAATTTACGTCGCTCCTATTTCAGATAGCGTATTGGGCTAAGCGGCATCTCAATGCGCATGAAATGGCGAGTAAAATGCACTATTAAACTTCTAGGATAAGGCAAACAGGGACCCGATTAGATCATCTTATATTACGGTTAATATAAGAATTCAGCGTAATTCTATCACATATGTTCAACATACGTCGCTCCTATTTCAGATAGCGTACTGGGCTAGGCGGCATCTTAAAGCGCGTGGAAGGGCGAGCAAAATGCACTTCTAAACTTCTATGATAGGGCAATCAGAGACCCGATTAGGTCATTTAATATTATGGTTAACTCAAGATGTCAGCAAAATTCTATCACATTTGTTCAATTTACGTCGCTCCTATTTCAGATATCGTATTGGGCTAAGCGGCATCTCAGAGCGCATTAAATGGCGAGTAAAATGCACTGCTAAACTCGTAGGGTAGGGCAAACAGCGACCCGATTAGATCATTTTATATTATCGTTAATTCAAGATGTCAGCAAAATTCTATCACATTTGTTCAATTTACGTCGCTCCAATTTCAGATAGCGTACTGTGCTAGGCGGCATCTTAAAGCGCGTGGAATGGCGAGCTAAATGCACTATTAAACTTCTATGATAGGGCAATCAGGGACCCGACTAGATCATTTTATATTTTGGTTAATATAAGAATTCAGCGAAATTCTATCACATTTGTTCAATTTACGTCGCTCCTATTTCAGATAGCTTATTGGGCTAAGCGGCATCTCAAAGCGCATGAAATGACGAGTGAAATGCACTATTAAACTTCTAGGGTAGGGCAAACAGAGACCCGATTAGATCATTTTATATTATGGTTAATTTAAGAATTCAGAAAAATTCTATCACATTTGTTCAATTTACGTCGCTCCGATTTCAGATAGCTTATTGGGCTAAGCGGAACCTCAAAGCGCATGAAATGACGAGTGAAATGCACTAGTAATCTTCTAGGGTAGGGCGAACAGAGATCCGATTAGATCATTTTATATTACGGTTAATATAAGAATTCAGCGTAATTCTATCACATTTGTTCAACATACGTCGTTCCTATTTCAGATAGCGTACTGGGCTAGGCGGCATCTTAAACCGCGTGGAAGGGCGAGTAAAATGCACTTCTAAACTTCTATGATAGGGCAATCAGAGACCCGATTAGGTCATTTAATATTATGGTTAATTCAAGATGTCAGCAAAATTCTATCACATTTGTTCAATTTACGTCGCTCCTATTTCAGATAGCGTACTGGGATAGGCGGAATCTTAAAGCGCGTGGATTGGCGAGAAAAATGCACTATTAAACTTCTAGGGTAGGGCAAACAGAGACCCGATTAGATCATTTTATATTTTGCTTAATATAAGAATCCAGCGAAATTCTATCACATTTGTTCAACTTACGTCGCTCCTATTTCAGATAGCGTATTGGGATAAGCGGCATCTCAAAGCGCATGAAATGACGAGTGAAATGCACAATTAATCTTCAAGGGTAGGGCGAACAGAGACCCGATTAGAACATTTTCCATTAAGGTTAATATAAGAATTCAGCGAAATTCTCTCACATTTGTTCAATTTACGTCGCTCCTATTTCAGATAGCTTATTGGGCAAAGCGGCATCTCAAAGCGCAAGAAGTGGCGAGTAAAATGCACTATTAAACTTCTAGGGTAGGGCAAACAGAGACCCGATTAGATCATTTTATGTTATTGTTAATTTAAGAATTCAGCGAAATTCTACCACATTTGTACAATTTACGTCGCTCCAATTTCAGATAGCGTACTGGGCTAGGCGGCATCTTAATGCGCGTGGAATGGCGAGCTAAAGGCACTATTAAACTTCTATGATAGGGCAATCAGAGACCCGACTAGATCATTTTATATTTTGGTTAATATAAGAATTCAGCGAAATTCTATCACATTTGTTCAATTTACGTCGCTCCTATTTCAGTTAGCTTATTGGGCTAAGCGGCATCTCAAAGCGCATGAAATGACGAGTGCAATGCACTATTAAACTTCTAGGGTAGGGCAAACAGAAACCCGATTAGATCATTTTATATTATAGTTAATTTAAGAATTCAGCCAAATTCTATCACATTTGTTCAATTTACGTCGCTCCTATTGCAGATATCGTATTGGGCTAAGCGGCATCTCAGAGCGCATTAAATGGCGAGTAAAATGCACTGCTAAACTCGTAGGGTAGGGCAAACAGCGACCCGATTAGATCATTTTATATTATCGTTAATTCAAGATGTCAGCAAAATTCTATCACATTTGTTCAATTTACGTCGCTCCAATTTCAGATAGCGTACTGTGCTAGGCGGCATCTTAAAGCGCGTGGAATGGCGAGCTAAATGCACTATTAAACTTCTATGATAGGGCAATCAGGGACCCGACTAGATCATTTTATATTTTGGTTAATATAAGAATTCAGCGAAATTCTATCACATTTGTTCAATTTACGTCGCTCCTATTTCAGATAGCTTATTGGGCTAAGCGGCATCTCAAAGCGCATGAAATGGCGAGCAAAGTGCACTATTAAACTTCTAGGGTAGGGCAAACAGAGACCCGATTAGATAATTTTATATTACGGTTAATATAATAATTCAGCGTAATTCTATCACATTTGTTCAACTTACGTCGCTCCTATTTCAGATAGCGTACTGGGCTAGGCGGCATCTCAAATCGCATGAAATGGCGAGTAAAATGCACTATTAAAGTTCTAGGGTAAGGCAAACAGAGACCCGATTAGATCATTTTATATTATGGTTAATTTAAGAATTCAGCCAAATTCTATCACATTTGTTCAATTTACTTCGCTCCTATTTCAGATATCGTACTGGGCTAGGCGGCATCTTAAAGCGCGTGAAATGGCCAGTAAAATGCACTATTAAACTTCTATGATAGGGCAATCAGAGACCCGACTAGATCATTTTATATTTTGGTTAATATAAGAATTCAGCGAAATTCTATCACATTTGTTCAATTTACGTCGCTCCTATTTCAGATAGCGTATTGGGCTAAGCGCCATCTCAAAGCGCATGAAATGGCGAGCAATGTGCACTAATAAACTTCAAGGGTAGGGCGAACAAAGACCCGATTAGATCATTTTACATTAAGGTTAATATATTAATTCAGCGTAATTCTATCACATTTGTTCAACTTACGTCGCTCCTATTTCAGATAGCGTACTGGGCTAGGCGGCATCTCAAAGCGCATGAAATGACGAGTGAAATGTACTATTAAACATCTATGATAGGGCATACAGAGACCCGATTAGATCATTTTATATTATGGTTAATTTAAGAATTCATCGAAATTCTATCACATTTGTTCAATTTACGTCGCTCCTATTGCAGATAGCGTATTGGGCTAAGCGGGATCTTAAAGCGCGTGGAAGGGCGAGTAAAATGCACTACTAAACTTCTATGATAGGGCAATCAGAGTCCCGATTAGATCATTTTATATTTTGGTTAATATAAGAATTCAGCGAAATTCTATCACATTTGTTCAATTTACGTTGCTCCTATTTCAGATAGCGTATTGGGCTAAGCGGCATCTCAAAGCGCATGAAATGACGAGTGAAATGCACTATTAATCTTCTAGGGTTGGGCGAACAAAGACCCGATTAGATCATTTTACAAAAAGATTATTATAAGAATTCAGCGAAATTCTATCACATTTGTTCAATTTACGTCGCTCCTATTTCAGATAGCGTATTGGGCTAAGCGGCATCTCAAAGCGCATGAAATGACGAGTGAAAGGCACTATTAAACTTCTAGGGTAGGGCGAACAGAGAACCGATTAGATCATTTTACATTAAGGTTAATATAAGAATTCAGGGTAATTCTATCACGTTTGTTCAATGTACGTCGCTCCTATTTCAGATAGTGTACTGGGCTAGGCGGCATCTTAAAGTACGTGGAAGGGCGAGTAAAATGCATTACCAAACTTCTAGGGTAGGGCAAACAGAGACCCGATTAGATCATTTCATATTATGGTTTATTTAAGAATTCAGCGAAACTCTATCACATTTGTTCAATTTACGTCGCTCCAATTTCAGATAGCTTATTGGGCTAAGAGGCATCTCAAAGCGCATGAAATGACGAGTGAAATGAACTATTAAACGTCTAGGATAAGGCAAACAGAGACCCGATTAGATCATTTTATATTACGGTTAATATAAGAATTCAGCGTAATTCTATCACATTTGTTCAATTACGTCGCTGATATTTCAGATAGCGTATTGGGCTAAGCGGCGTCTCAAAGCGCAAGAAATGGCGAGTAAAATGCAATATTAAACTTCTAGGGTAGGGCAAACAGAGACCCGATAACATCATTTTATATTATGGTTAATTTAAGAATTCAGCGAAACTCTATCATATTTATTCAATTTACGTCGCTCCTATTTCAGATAGCGTATTGGGCTAAGCGGCATCTCAATGCGCATGAAATGGCGAGTAAAATGCACTATTAAACTTCTGGGATAATGCAAACAGAGACCCGATTAGATCATTTTATATTACGGTTAATATAAGAATTCAGCGTAATTCTATCACATTTGTTCAATTTACGTCGCTCCTATTTCAGATCGCGTACTGGGCTAGGCGGAATTTTAAAGCGCGTGGATTGGCGAGTAAAATGCACTATTAAACTTCTATGATAGGGCAATCAGAGACCCGATTAGATCATTTTATATTTTGGTTAATATAAGAATTCAGCGAAATTCTATCACAACTGTTCTATTTACGTCGCTCCTATTTCAGATAGCGTATTGGGCTAAGCGGCATCTCAAAGCGCATGAAATGACGAGTGAAAGGCGCTATTAATCTTCTAGGGTAGGGCGAACAGAGAACCGATTAGATCATTTTATATTACGGTTAATATAAGAATTCAGCGTAATTCTATCACATTTGTTCAACTTACGTCGCTCGTACTTCAGATAGCGTACTGGGCTCGGCGGCATCTTAAAGCGCAAGAAACGGCGAGTAAGATGCACTATTAAACTTCTAGGGTAGGGCAAACAGAGACCCGATAAGATGATTTTATATTATGGTTAATTTAAGAATTCAGCGAAACTGTCTCATATTTGTTCAATTTACGTCGCTCCTATTTCAGATAGCGTATTGGGCTAAGCGGCATCTCAATGCGCATGAAATGGCGAGTAAAATGCACTATTAAACTTCTAGGATAAGGCAAACAGGGACCCGATTAGATCATCTTATATTACGGTTAATATAAGAATTCAGCGTAATTCTATCACATATGTTCAACATACGTCGCTCCTATTTCAGATAGCGTACTGGGCTAGGCGGCATCTTAAAGCGCGTGGAAGGGCGAGCAAAATGCACTTCTAAACTTCTATGATAGGGCAATCAGAGACCCGATTAGGTCATTTAATATTATGGTTAATTCAAGATGTCAGCAAAATTCTATCACATTTGTTCAATTTACGTCGCTCCTATTTCAGATATCGTATTGGGCTAAGCGGCATCTCAGAGCGCATTAAATGGCGAGTAAAATGCACTGCTAAACTCGTAGGGTAGGGCAAACAGCGACCCGATTAGATCATTTTATATTATCGTTAATTCAAGATGTCAGCAAAATTCTATCACATTTGTTCAATTTACGTCGCTCCAATTTCAGATAGCGTACTGTGCTAGGCGGCATCTTAAAGCGCGTGGAATGGCGAGCTAAATGCACTATTAAACTTCTATGATAGGGCAATCAGGGACCCGACTAGATCATTTTATATTTTGGTTAATATAAGAATTCAGCGAAATTCTATCACATTTGTTCAATTTACGTCGCTCCTATTTCAGATAGCTTATTGGGCTAAGCGGCATCTCAAAGCGCATGAAATGACGAGTGAAATGCACTATTAAACTTCTAGGGTAGGGCAAACAGAGACCCGATTAGATCATTTTATATTATGGTTAATTTAAGAATTCAGAAAAATTCTATCACATTTGTTCAATTTACGTCGCTCCGATTTCAGATAGCTTATTGGGCTAAGCGGAATCTCAAAGCGCATGAAATGACGAGTGAAATGCACTAGTAATCTTCTAGGGTAGGGCGAACAGAGATCCGATTAGATCATTTTATATTACGGTTAATATAAGAATTCAGCGTAATTCTATCACATTTGTTCAACATACGTCGTTCCTATTTCAGATAGCGTACTGGGCTAGGCGGCATCTTAAACCGCGTGGAAGGGCGAGTAAAATGCACTTCTAAACTTCTATGATAGGGCAATCAGAGACCCGATTAGGTCATTTAATATTATGGTTAATTCAAGATGTCAGCAAAATTCTATCACATTTGTTCAATTTACGTCGCTCCTATTTCAGATAGCGTACTGGGATAGGCGGAATCTTAAAGCGCGTGGATTGGCGAGAAAAATGCACTATTAAACTTCTAGGGTAGGGCAAACAGAGACCCGATTAGATCATTTTATATTTTGGTTAATATAAGAATCCACCGAAATTCTATCACATTTGTTCAACTTACGTCGCTCCTATTTCAGATAGCGTATTGGGATAAGCGGCATCTCAAAGCGCATGAAATGACGAGTGAAATGCACAATTAATCTTCAAGGGTAGGGCGAACAGAGACCCGATTAGAACATTTTCCATTAAGGTTAATGTAAGAATTCAGCGAAATTCTCTCACATGTGTTCAATTTACGTCGCTCCTATTTCAGATAGCTTATTGGGCAAAGCGGCATCTCAAAGCGCTAGAAATGGCGAGTAAAATGCACTATTAAACTTCTAGGGTAGGGCAAACAGAGACCCGATTAGATCATTTTATGTTATTGTTAATTTAAGAATTCAGCGAAATTCTATCACATTTGTTCAATTTACGTCGCTCCAATTTCAGATAGCGTACTGGGCTAGGCGGCATCTTAATGCGCGTGGAATGGCGAGCTAAAGGCACTATTAAACTTCTATGATAGGGCAATCAGAGACCCGACTAGATCATTTTATATTTTGGTTAATATAAGAATTCAGCGAAATTCTATCACATTTGTTCAATTTACGTCGCTCCTATTTCAGTTAGCTTATTGGGCTAAGCGGCATCTCAAAGCGCATGAAATGACGAGTGCAATGCACTATTAAACTTCTAGGGTAGGGCAAACAGAAACCCGATTAGATCATTTTATATTATAGTTAATTTAAGAATTCAGCCAAATTCTATCACATTTGTTCAATTTACGTCGCTCCTATTGCAGATATCGTATTGGGCTAAGCGGCATCTCAGAGCGCATTAAATGGCGAGTAAAATGCACTGCTAAACTCGTAGGGTAGGGCAAACAGCGACCCGATTAGATCATTTTATATTATCGTTAATTCAAGATGTCAGCAAAATTCTATCACATTTGTTCAATTTACGTCGCTCCAATTTCAGATAGCGTACTGTGCTAGGCGGCATCTTAAAGCGCGTGGAATGGCGAGCTAAATGCACTATTAAACTTCTATGATAGGGCAATCAGGGACCCGACTAGATCATTTTATATTTTGGTTAATATAAGAATTCAGCGAAATTCTATCACATTTGTTCAATTTACGTCGCTCCTATTTCAGATAGCTTATTGGGCTAAGCGGCATCTCAAAGCGCATGAAATGACGAGTGAAATGCACTATTAAACTTCTAGGGTAGGGCAAACAGAGACCCGATTAGATCATTTTATATTATGGTTAATTTAAGAATTCAGAAAAATTCTATCACATTTGTTCAATTTACGTCGCTCCGATTTCAGATAGCTTATTGGGCTAAGCGGAATCTCAAAGCGCTTGAAATGACGAGTGAAATGCACTAGTAATCTTCTAGGGTAGGGCGAACAGAGATCCGATTAGATCATTTTATATTACGGTTAATATAAGAATTCAGCGTAATTCTATCACATTTGTTCAACATACGTCGTTCCTATTTCAGATAGCGTACTGGGCTAGGCGGCATCTTAAAGCGCGTGGAAGGGCGAGTAAAATGCACTTCTAAACTTCTATGATAGGGCAATCAGAGACCCGATTAGGTCATTTAATATTATGGTTAATTCAAGATGTCAGCAAAATTCTATCACATTTGTTCAATTTACGTCGCTCCTATTTCAGATAGCGTACTGGGATAGGCGGAATCTTAAAGCGCGTGGATTGGCGAGAAAAATGCACTATTAAACTTCTAGGGTAGGGCAAACAGAGACCCGATTAGATCATTTTATATTTTGGTTAATATAAGAATCCAGCGAAATTCTATCACATTTGTTCAACTTACGTCGCTCCTATTTCAGATAGCGTATTGGGCTAAGCGGCATCTCAAAGCGCATGAAATGGCGAGTAAAATGCACTGCTAAACTTCTAGGGTAGGGCGAACAAAGGCCCGATTAGATCATTTTACATTAAGGTTAATATAAGAATTCAGGGAAATTCTATTACATTTGTTCAGTTTACGTCGCTCCTATTTCAGATAGCGGATTGGGCTAAGCGCTATCTCAAAGCGCATGAAATTGCGAGTGAAATGCACTATTAAACTTCTAGGGTAGGGCGAACAGAGACCCGATTAGATCATTTTACATTAAGGTTAATATAAGTATTCAGGGAAATTCTATCACATTTGTTCAATTTACGTCGCTCTTATTTCAGATAGCGTATTGGGCTAAGCAGCATCTCAAAGCCCATGAAATGGCGAGTCAAATGCACTGTTAAACTTCTAGGGTAGGGCAAACAGAGACCCGATTAGATCATTTCATATTATGGTTTATTTAAGAATTCAGAAAAATTCTATCACATTTGTTCAATTTACGTCGCTCCTATTTCAGATAGCTTATTGGGCTAAGCGGCATCTCAAAGCGCATGAAATGACGAGAGAAATGCACTATTAAACTTCTTGGGTAGCGCAAACAGAGACCCGATTAGATCATTTTATATTATGGTTAATTCAAGATGTCAGCAAAATTCTATCACATTTGTTCAATTTACGTCGCTCCTATTTCAGATATCGTATTGGGCTAAGCGGCATCTCAAAGTGCATGAAATGGCGAGTAAAATGCACTGCTAAACTTGTAGGGTAGGGCAAACAGGGACCCGATTAGATCATTTTATATTATCGTTAATTCAAGATGTCAGCAAAATTCTATCACATTTGTTCAATTTACGTCGCTCCAATTTCAGATAGCGTACTGGGCTAGGCGGCATCTTAAAGCGCATGAAATGACGAGTGAAATGCACTATTAAACTACTATGATAGGGCAATCAGAAACCCGACTAGATCATTTTATATTTTGGTTAATATAAGAATTCAGCGAAATTCTATCACAATTGTTCAATTTACGTCGCTCCTATTTCAGATAGCGTATTGGGCTAAGCGGCATCTCAAAGCGCATGAAATGGCGAGTAAAATGCACTATTAATCTTCTAGGGTAAGGCAACCAGAGACCCGATTAGATCATTTTATATCATATACGGTTAATGCAAGAATTCCGCGTAAGTCTATCACATTTGTTCAATTTACGTCGCTCCTATTTCAGATAGCTTATTGGGCTAAGCGGCATCTCAAAGCGCATGAAATGACGAGTGAAATGCACTATTGAACTTCTAGGGTAGGGCAAACAGAGACCCGATTAGATCATTTTATATTATGGTTAATTTAAGAATTCAGCCAAATTCTATCACATTTGTTCAATTTACGTGGCTCCTATTTCAGATAGCGTACTGGGCTAGGCGGAATCATAAAGCGCAAGAAATGGCGAGTAAAATGCACTATTAAACTTCTAGGGTAGGGCAAACAGAGACCCGATTAGATCATTTTATGTTATGGTTAATTTAAGAATTCAGCGAAATTCTATCACATTTGTTCAATTTACGTCGCTCCAATTTCAGATAGCGTACTGGGGTAGGCGGCATCTTAAAGCGCGTGGAATGGCGAGTAAAATGCACTTCTAAACTTCTATGATAGGGCAATCAGAGTCCCGTTTAGATCATTTTATATTTTGTTTAATATAAGATTTCAGGGAAATTCTATCACATTTGTTCAATTTACGTCGCTCCTATTTCAGATAGCTTATTGGGCTAAGCGGCATCTCAAAGCGCATGAAATGACGAGAGAAATGCACTATTAAACTTCTTGGGTAGGGCAAACAGAGACCCGATTAGATCATTTTATATTATGGTTAATTCAAGATGTCAGCAAAATTCTATCACATTTGTTCAATTTACGTCGCTCCTATTTCAGATATCGTATTGGGCTAAGCGGCATCTCAAAGTGCATGAAATGGCGAGTAAAATGCACTATTGAACTTCTAGGGTAAGGCAACCAGAGACCCGATTAGATCATTTTATATCATATACGGTTAATATAAGAATTCAGCGTAAGTCTATCACATTTGTTCAATTTACGTCGCTCCTATTTCAGATAGCTTATTGGGCTAAGCGGCATCTCAAAGCGCATGAAATGACGAGTGAAATGCACTATTGAACTTCTAGGGTAGGGCAAACAGAGACCCGATTAGATCATTTTATATTATGGTTAATTTAAGAATTCAGCCAAATTCTATCACATTTGTTCAATTTACGTCGCTCCTATTTCAGATAGCGTACTGGGCTAGGCGGAATCTTAAAGCGCAAGAAATGGCGAGTAAAATGCACCATTAAACTTCTAGGGTAGGGCAAACAGAGACCCGATTAGATCATGTTATGTTATGGTTAATTTAAGAATTCAGCGAAATTCTATCACATTTGTTCAATTTACGTCGCTCCAATTTCAGATAGCGTACTGGGCTAGGCGGCATCTTAAAGCGCGTGGAATGGCGAGCTAAAGGCACTATTAAACTCCTATGATAGGGCAATCAGAGACCCGACTAGATCATTTTATATTTTGGTTAATATAAGAATTCAGCGAAATTCTATCACATTTGTTCAATTTACGTCGCTCCTATTTCAGATAGCGTACTGGGCTAGGCGGAATCTTAAAGCGCAAGAAATGGCGAGTAAAATGCACTATTAAACTTCTAGGGTAGGGCAATCAGAGACCCGACTAGATCATTTTATATTTTGGTTAATATAAGAATTCAGCGAAATTCTATCACATTTGTTCAATTTACGTCGCTCCAATTTCAGATAGCGTACTGGGCTAGACGGCATCTTAAAGCGCATGAAATGACGAGTGAAATGCACTATTAAACTACTATGATAGGGCAATCAGAGACCCGACTAGAACATTTTATATTTTGGTTAATATAAGAATTCAGCGAAATTCTATCACAATTGTTCAATTTACGTCGCTCCTATTTCAGATAGCGTATTGGGCTAAGCGCCATCTCAAAGCGCATGAAATGGCGAGTAAAATGCACTATTAAACTTCTAGGGTAGGGCAAACAGAGACCCGATTAGATCATTTTATATTATGGTTAATTTAAGAATTCAGCGAAACTCTATCATATTTATTCAATTTACGTCGCTCCTATTTCAGATAGCGTATTGGGCTAAGCGGCATCTCAATGCGCATGAAATGGCCAGTAAAATGCACTATTAAACTTCTAGGATAATGCAAACAGAGACCCGATTAGATCATTTTATATTACGGTTAATATAAGAATTCAGCGTAATTCTATCACATTTGTTCAACTTACGTCGCTCCAATTTCAGATAGCGTACTGGGCTAGGCGGCATCTCAAAGCGCATGAAATGGCGAGTAAAATGCACTATTAAACTTCTAGGGTAGGGCAAACAGAGACCCGATTAGATCATTTTACATTATGGTTAATTTAAGAATTCAGCCAAATCCTATCACATTTGTTCAATTTACGTCGCTCCTATTTCAGATAGCGTACTGGGCTAGGCGGAATTTTAAAGCGCGTGGATTGGCGAGTAAAATGCACTATTAAACTTCTATGATAGGGCAATCAGAGACCCGATTAGATCATTTTATATTTTGGTTAATATAAGAATTCAGCGTAATTCTATCACATTTGTTCAATTTACGTCGCTGATATTTCAGATAGCGTATTGGGCTAAGCGGCATCTCAATGCGCAAGAAATGGCGAGTAAAATGCACTTTTAAACTTCTAGGATAAGGCAAACAGAGACCCGATTCGTTCATTTTATATTACGGTTAATATAAGAATTCAGCGTAATTCTATCACATTTTTTCAACGTACGTCGCTCCTATTTCAGATAGAGTACTGGGCTAGGCGGCATCTTAAAGCGCGTGGAATGGCGATCAAAATGCACTATTAAACTTCTATGATAGGGCAATCAGAGACCCGACTAGATCATTTTATATTTTGGTTAATATAAGAATTCAGCGAAATTCTATCACAATTGTTCAATTTACGTCGCTCCTATTTCAGATAGCGTATTGGGCTAAGCGGCATCTCAAAGCGCACGAAATGACGAGTGAAAGGCACTATTAAACTTCTAGGGTAGGGCGAACAGAGACCCGATTAGATGATTTTATATTACGGTTAATATAAGAATTCAGCGTAATTCTATCACATTTGTTCAACTTACGTCGCTCCTACTTCAGATAGCGTACTGGGCTCGGCGGCATCTCAAAGCGCACGAAATGACGAGTGAAAGGCACTATTAAACTTCTAGGGTAGGGCAAACAGAGACCCGATAAGATCATTTTATATTATGGTTAATTTAAGAATTCAGCCAAATTCTATCACGTTTGTTCAATTTACGTCGCTCCTATTTCAGATAGCGTATTGGGCTAAGCGCCATCTCAAAGCGCATGAAATGGCGAGTAAAATGCACTATTAAACTTCTAGGGTAGGGCAAACAGAGACCCGGTTAGATCATTTTATATTATGGTTAATTTAAGAATTCAGCCAAATTCTATCACATTTGTTCAATTTACGTCGCTCCTATTTCAGATAGCGTACTGGGCTAGGCGGAATCGTGAAGCGCGTGGATTGGCGAGTAAAATGCACTATTAAACTTCTATGATAGGGCAATCAGAGACCCGATTAGATCATTTTATATTTTCGTTAATATAAGAATTCAGCGAAATTCTATCACAATTGTTCTATTTACGTCGCTGATATTTCAGATAGCGTATTGGGCAAAGCGGCATCTCAAAGCGCATGAAATGGCGAGCAAAGTGCACTATTAAACTTCTAGGGTAGGGCAAACAGGGACCCGATTAGATAATTTTATATTACGGTTAATATAATAATTGAGCGTAATTCTATCACATTTTTTCAACGTACGCCGTTCCTATTATAGATAGCGTACTGGGCTAGGCGGCATCTTATAGCGCGTGGAATGGCGATCAAAATGCACTATTAAACTTCTATGATAGGGCAATCAGAGACCCGACTAGATCATTTTATATTTTGGTTAATATAAGAATTCAGCGAAATTCTGTCACAATTGTTCAATTTACGTCGCTCCTATTTCAGATAGCGTATTGGGCTAAACGGCATCTCAAAGCGCACGAAATGAAGAGTGAAAGGCACTATTAAACTTCTAGGGTAGGGCGAACAGAGAACCGATTAGATGATTTTATATTACGGTTAATATAAGAATTCAGCGTAATTCTATCACATTTGTTCAACTTACGTCGCTCCTACTTCAGATAGCGTACTGGGCTCGGCGGCATCTTAAAGCGCAAGAAATGGCGAGTAAAATGCACTATTAAACTTCTAGGGTAGGGCAAACAGAGACCCGATAAGATGATTTTATATTATGGTTAATTTAAGAATTCAGCCAAATTCTATCACGTTTGTTCAATTTACGTCGCTCCTATTTCAGATAGCGTATTGGGCTAAGCGCCATCTCAAAGCGCATGAAATGGCGAGTAAAATGCACTATTAAACTTCTAGGGTAGGGCAAACAGAGACCCGATTAGATCATTTTATATTATGGTTAATTTAAGAATTCAGCCAAATTCTATCACATTTGTACAATCTACGTCGCTCCTATTTCAGATAGCGTACTGGGCTAGGCGGAATCTTAAAGCGCGTGGATTGGCGAGTAAAATGCACTATTAAAGTTCTATGATAGGGCAATCAGAGACCCGATTAGATCATTTTATATTTTGGTTAATATAAGAATTCAGGGAAAATTCTATCACATTTGTTCAATTTACGTCGCTCCTATTTCAGATAGCGTATTGGGCTAAGCGGCATCTCAAAGCGCATGAAATGGCGAGTAAAATGCACTGTTAAACTTGTAGGGTAGGGCAAACAGAGACCCGATTAGATCATTTTATATCATATACGGTTAATATAAGAATTCAGCGTAAGTCTATCACATTTGTTCAATTTACGTCGCTCCTATTTCAGATAGCTTATTGGGCTAAGCGGCATCTCAAAGCGCATGAAATGGCAAGCAAAGTGCACTATTAAACTTCTAGGGTAGGGCAAACAGAGACCCGATTAGATAATTTTATATTACGGTTAATATAAGAATTCAGCGAAATTCTATCACAATTGTTCAATTTACGTCGCTCCTATTTCAGATAGCGTATTGGTCTAAGCGGCATCTCTAAGCGCATGAAATGGCGAGTAAAATGCACTATTAATCTTCTAGGGTAAGGCAAACAGAGACCCGATTAGATCATTTTATATCATATACGGTTAATATAAGAATTCAGCGTAAGTCTATCACATTTGTTCAATTTACGTCGCTCCTATTTCAGATAGCTTGTTGGGCTAAGCGGCATCTCAAAGCGCATGAAATGACGAGTGAAATGCACTATTTAACTTCTAGCGTAGGGCAAACAGAGACCCGATTAGATCATTTTATATTATGGTTAATTTAAGAATTCAGCCAAATTCTATCACATTTGTTCAATTTACGTCGCTCCTATTTCAGATAGCGTACTGGGCTAGGCGGAATCTTAAAGCGCGTTGATTGGCGAGTAAAATGCACTATTAAACTTCTATGATAGGGCAATCAGAGACCCGATTAGATCATTTTATATTTTGGTTAATATAAGAATTCAGCGAAATTCTATCACAATTGTTCTATTTACGTCGCTCCTATTTCAGATAGCGTATTGGGCTAAGCGGCATCTCAAAGCGCATGAAATGGCGAGTGAAATGCACTTTTAAACTTCTAGGATAAGGCAAACAGAGACCCGATTAGATCATTTTATATTACGGTTAATATAAGAATGCAGCGTAATTCTATCACATTTGTTCAACTTACGTCGCTCCTATTTCAGATAGCGTACTGGGCTAGGCGGCATCTTAAAGCGCGTGGAATGGCGGGTAAAATGCACTATTAAACTTCTATGATAGGGCTATCAGAGACCCGATTAGATCATTTTATATTTTGGTTAATATAAGAATTCAGCGAAATTCTATCACATTTGTTCAACTTACGTCGCTCCTATTTCAGATAGCGTATTGGGCTAAGCGGCATCTCAAAGCGCATGAAATGACGAGTGAAATGCACTATTAATCTTCAAGGGTAGGGCGAACAGAGACCCGATTAGAACATTTTACATTAAGGTTAATATAAGAATTCAGCGAAATTCTCTCACATTTGTTCAATTTACGTCGCTCCTATTTCAGATAGCTTATTGGGCAAAGCGGCATCTCAAAGCGCAAGAAATGGCGAGTAAAATGCACTATTAAACTTCTAGGGTACGGCGAACAAAGATCCGATTAGATCATTTTACATTAAGGTTAATATAAGAATTCAGCGAAACTCTATCATATTTATTCAATTTACGTCGCTCCTATTTCAGATAGTGTATTGGGCTAAGCGGCATCTCAATGCGCATGAAATGGCGAGTAAAATGCACTATTAAACTTCTAGGATAATGCAAACAGAGACCCGATTAGATCATTTTATATTACGGTTAATATAAGAGGTCAGCGTAATTCTATCACATTTGTTCAACTTACGTCGCTCCTATTTCAGATAGCGTACTGGGCTAGGCGGCATCTCAAAGCGCATGAAATGGCGAGTAAAATGCACTATTAAACTTCTAGGGTAGGGCAAACAGAGACCCGATTAGATCATTTTATATTATGGTTAATTTAAGAATTCAGCGTAATTCTATCACATTTGTTCAATTTACGTCGCTGATATTTCAGATAGCGTATTGGGCTAAGCGGCATCTCAAAGCGCAAAAAAATTGCGAGTAAAATGCACTATTAAACTTCTAGGGTAGGGCGAACAGAGACCCGATTAGATCATTTATATTATGGTTAATTTAAGAATTCAGCCAAATTCTATCACATTTGTTCAATTTACGTCGCTCCTATTGCAGATAGGCGTATTGGGCTAAGCGGCATCTCAAAACGCATGAAATGGCGAGTGAAATGCACTAGTAATATTCTAGGATAGGGCGAACAGAAACCCGATTAGATCATTTTATATTACGGTTAATATAAGAATTCAGCGTAATTCTATCACATTTGTTCAACATACGTCGCTCCTATTTCAGATAGTGTACTGGGCTAGGCGGCATCTTAAAGCACGTGGAAGGGCGAGTAAAATGCACTACTAAACTTCTATGATAGGGCAATCAGAGTCCCGTTTAGATCATTTTATATTATGTTTAATATAAGATTTCAGGGAAATTCTATCACATTTGTTCAATTTACGTCGCTCCTATTTCAGATAGCGTATTGGGCTAAGCGGCATCTCAAATCGCATGAAATGGCGAGTAAAATGCACTATTAAAGTTCTAGGGTAAGGCAAACAGAGACCCGATTAGATCATTTTATATTATGGTTAATTTAAGAATTCAGCCAAATTCTATCACATTTGTTCAATTTACGTCGCTACTATTTCAGATAGCGTATTGGGCTAAGCGCCATCTCAAAGCGCATGAAATGGCGAGTAAAATGCACTATTAAACTTCTAGGGTAGGGCAAACAGAGACCCGATTAGATCATTTTATATTATGGTTAATTTAAGAATTCAGCAAAATTCTATCACATTTGTTCTATTTACGTCGCTCCTATTTCAGATAGCGTATTGGGCTAAGCGGCATCTCAAAGCGCATGAAATGGCGAGTGGAATGCACTATTAAACTTCTAGGGTAGGGCGAACAGAGACCCGATTAGATCATTTTACATTAAGGTTAATATAAGTATTCAGGGAAATTCTATCACATCTGTTCAACTTACGTCGCTCCTATTTCAGATAGCGTACTGGGCTAGGCGGCATCTCAAAGCGCATGAAATGGCGAGTAAAATGCACTATTAAACTTCTAGGGTAGGGCAAACAGAGACCCGATTAGATCATTTTATATTATGGTTAATTTAAGAATTCAGCGTAATTCTATCACATTTGTTCAATTTACGTCGCTGATATTTCAGATAGCGTATTGGGCTAAGCGGCATCTCAAAGCGCAAAAAATTGCGAGTAAAATGCACTATTAAACTTCTAGGGTAGGGCGAACAGAGACCCGATTAGATCATTTTATATTATGGTTAATTTAAGAATTCAGCCAAATTCTATCACATTTGTTCAATTTACGTCGCTCCTATTGCAGATAGCGTATTGGGCTAAGCGGCATCTCAAAACGCATGAAATGGCGAGTGAAATGCACTAGTAATATTCTAGGATAGGGCGAACAGAAACCCGATTAGATCATTTTATATTACGGTTAATATAAGAATTCAGCGTAATTCTATCACATTTGTTCAACATACGTCGCTCCTATTTCAGATAGTGTACTGGGCTAGGCGGCATCTTAAAGCACGTGGAAGGGCGAGTAAAATGCACTACTAAACTTCTATGATAGGGCAATCAGAGTCCCGTTTTAGATCATTTTATATTATGTTTAATATAAGATTTCAGGGAAATTCTATCACATTT
The DNA here is from genome assembly GCA_916610135.2 of Macropis europaea. Taxonomy (NCBI): domain Eukaryota; kingdom Metazoa; phylum Arthropoda; class Insecta; order Hymenoptera; family Melittidae; genus Macropis; species Macropis europaea. The sequence continues at coordinate 88,624 of CAKAJE020000891.1, forward strand.
GTTCAATTTACGTCGCTCCTATTTCAGATAGCGTATTGGGCTAAGCGGCATCTCAAATCGCATGAAATGGCGAGTAAAATGCACTATTAAAGTTCTAGGGTAAGGCAAACAGAGACCCGATTAGATCATTTTATATTATGGTTAATTTAAGAATTCAGCCAAATTCTATCACATTTGTACAATTTACGTCGCTACTATTTCAGATAGCGTATTGGGCTAAGCGCCATCTCAAAGCGCATGAAATGGCGAGTAAAATGCACTATTAAACTTCTAGGGTAGGGCAAACAGAGACCCGATTAGATCATTTTATATTATGGTTAATTTAAGAATTCAGCAAAATTCTATCACATTTGTTCTATTTACGTCGCTCCTATTTCAGATAGCGTATTGGGCTAAGCGGCATCTCAAAGCGCATGAAATGGCGAGTGGAATGCACTATTAAACTTCTAGGGTAGGGCGAACAGAGACCCGATTAGATCATTTTACATTAAGGTTAATATAAGTATTCAGGGAAATTCTATCACATCTGTTCAATTTACGTCGCTCCTATTTCAGATAGCGTATTGGGCTAAGCGGCATCTCAAAGCGCATGAAATGGCGAGTAAAATGCACTGTTAAACTTCTAGGGTAGGGCAAACAGAGACCCGATTAGATCATTTTATATTATGGTTAATTTAAGAATTCAGCCAAATTCTATCACATTTGTTCAATTTACGTCGCTACTATTTCAGATAGCGTATAGGGCTAAGCGCCATCTCAAAGCGCATGAAATGGCGAGTAAAATGCACTATTAAACTTCTAGGGTAGGGCAAACAGAGACCCGATTAGATCATTTTATATTATGGTTAATTTAAGAATTCAGCAAAATTCTATCACATTTGTTCAATTTACATCGCTCCTATTTCAGATATCGTATTGTGCTAAGCGGCAACTCAAAGCGCATGAAATGTCGAGTGAAATGCAGTATTAAACTTCTAGGATAGGGCGAACAGAGAACCGATTAGATCATTTTACATTAAGGTTAATATAAGAATTCTGGGTAATTCTATCACGTTTGTTCAATGTACGACGCTCCTATTTCAGATAGCGTATTGGGCTAAGCGGCATCTCAAAGCGCATGAAATGGCGAGTAAAATGCGCTGTTAAACTTCTAGGGTAGGGCAAACAGAGACCCGATTAGATCATTTCATATTATGGTTTATTTAAGAATTCAGCGAAACTCTATCATATTTGTTCAATTTACGTCGCTCCTATTTCAGATAGCGTATTGGGCTAAGCAGCATCTCAATGCGCATGAAACGGCGAGTAAAATGCACTATTAAACTTCTAGGGTAGGGCAAACAAAGACCCCATTAGATCATTTTATATTATGGTTAATTTAAGAATTCTGCCAAATTCTATCACATTTGTTCAATTTACGTCGCTCCAATTTCAGATAGCTTATTGGGCTAAGAGGCATCTCAAAGCGCATGAAATGACGAGTGAAATGAACTATTAAACTTCTAGGATAAGGCAAACAGAGACCCGATTAGATCATTTTATATTACGGATAATATAAGAATGCAGCGTAATTCTATCACATTTGTTCAATTTACGTCGCTGATATTTCAGATAGCGTATTGGGCTAAGCGGCATCTCAAAGCGCAAAAAATGGCGAGTAAAATGCACTATTAAACTTCTAGGGTAGGGCGAACAGAGACCCGATTAGATCGTTTTACATTAAGGTTAATATAAGTATTCAGGGAAATTCTATCACATTTGTTCAATTTACGTCGCTCCTATTCCACATAGCGTATTGGGGTAAGCGGCATCTCAAAGCGCATGAAATGGCGAGTAAAATGCACTGTTAAACTTCTAGGGTAGGGCAAACAGAGACCCGATTAGATCATTTTATATTATGGTTAATTTAAGAATTCAGCCAAATTCTATCACATTTGTTCAATTTACGTCGCTCCTATTTCAGATAGCGTATTGGGCGAAGCGGCATCTCAAAGCGCATGAAATGGCGACTAAAATGCACTGTTAAACTTCTAGGGTAGGGCAAACAGAGACCCGCTTAGATCATTTTATATTATGGTTAATTTAAGAATTCAGCCAAATTCTATCACATTTGTTCAATTTACGTCGCTCCTATTGCAGATAGCGTACTGGGCTAGGCGGCATCTTAAAGCGTGTGGAAAGGCGAGCTAAATGCACTATTAAACTTCTATGATAGGGCAATCAGAGACCCGACTAGATCATTTTATATTTTGGTTAATATAAGAATTCAGCGAAATTCTATCACATTTGTTCAATTTACGTCGCTCCTATTTCAGATAGCTTATTGGGCTAAGCGGCATCTCAAAGCGCATGAAATGACGAGTGAAATGCACTATTAAACTTCTAGGGTACGGCGAACAAGGATCCGATTAGATCATTTTACATTAAGGTTAATATAAGAATTCAGCGAAACTCTATCACATTTGTTCAATTTACGTCGCTCATATTTCAGATAGCATATTGGGCTAAGCGGCATCTGAAAGCGCACGAAATGGCGAGTAAAATGCACTATTAGACTTCTATGGTAGGGCGAACAGAGACCCGATTAGATCATTTTATATTTTGGTTAATATAAGAATTCAGCGAAATTCTATCACATTTGTTCAACTTACGTCGCTCCTATTTCAGATAGCTTATTGGGCTAAGCGGCATCTCAAAGCGCATGAAATGACGAGTGAAATGCACTAGTAATCTTCTAGGGTAGGGCGAACAGAGACCCGATTAGATCATTTTATATTTTGGTTAATATAAGAATTCAGCGAAATTCTATCACATTTGTTCAACTTGCGTCGCTCCTATTTCAGATAGCGTACTGGGCTAGGCGGAATCTTAAAGCGCGTGGATTGGCGAGTAAAATGCACTATTAAACTTCTATGATAGAGCAATCTGATACCCGATTAGATCATTTTATATTTTGGTTAATATAAGAATTCAGCGAAATTCTATCACAATTGTTCTATTTACGTCGCTCCTATTTCAGATAGCGTATTGGGCTAAGCGGCATCTCAAAGCGCATGATCTGGCGAGTGAAATGCACTATTAAACTTCTAGGGTGGGGCGAGCAGAGACCCGATTAGATCATTTTACATTAAGGTTAATATAAGTATTCAGGGAAATTCTATCACATTTGTTCAATTTACGTCGCTCCTATTTCAGATATCGTATTGGGCTAAGCGGCATCTCAAAGCGCATGAAACGGCAAGTAAAATGCACTGCTAAACTTGTAGGGTAGGGCAAACAGAGACCCGATTAGATGATTTCATATTATGGTTTATTTAAGAATTCAGAAAAATTCTATCACATTTGTTCAATTTACGTGGCTCCTATTTCAGATTGCTTATTGGGCTAAGCGGCACCTCAAAGCGCATGAAATGACGAGTGAAATGCACTAGTAATCTTCTAGGGTACGGCGAACAGAGACCCGATTAGGTCATTTAGTATTATGGTTAATTTAAGAATTCAGCGAAATTCTATCAGATTTGTTCAATTTACGTCGCTCCAATTTCAGATAGCGTACTGGGCTAGGCGGCATCTTAAAGCGCATGAAATGACGAGTGAAATGCACTATTAAACTTCTATGATAGGGCAATCAGAGACCCGACTAGATCATTTTATATTTTGGTTAACATAAGAATTCAGCGAAATTCTATCACAATTGTTCAATTTACGTCGCTCCCATTTCAGATAGCGTATTGGGCGAAGCGCCATCTCAAAGCGCACGAAATGGCGAGCAAAGTGCACTATTAAACTTCTAGGGTAGGGCAAACAGAGACCCGATTAGATAATTTTATATTACGGTTAATATAATAATTCAGCGTAATTCTATCACATTTGTTCAACTTACGTCGCTCCTATTTCAGATAGCGTACTGGGCTAGGCGGCATCTCAAAGCGCATGAAATGACGAGTGAAATGCACTATTAAACTTCTATGATAAGGCAAACAGAGACCCGATTAGATCATTTTATATTATGGTTAATTTAAGAATTCAGTAAAATTCTATCACACTTGTTCAATTTACTTCGCTCCTATTTCAGATAGCGTACTGGGCTAGGCGGCATCTTAAAGCGCGTGAAATGGCCAGTAAAATGCACTATTAAACTTCTATGATAGGGCAATCAGAGACCCGATTAGATCATTTTATATTTTGGTTAATATAAGAATTCAGCGAAATTCTATCACATTTGTTCAATTTACGTCGCTCCTATTTCAGATAGCGTATTGGGCTAAGCGCTATCTCAAAGCGCATGAAATGGCGAGCAATGTGCACTAATAAACTTCAAGGGTAGGGCGAACAAAGACCCGATTAGATCATTTTACATTAAGGTTAATATATTAATTCAGCGTAATTCTATCACATTTGTTCAACTTACGTCGCTCCTATTTCAGATAGCGTACTGGGCTAGGCGGCATCTCAAAGCGCATGAAATGACGAGTGAAATGCACTATTAAACATCTATGATAGGGCATACAGAGACCCGATTAGATCATTTTATATTATGGTTAATTTAAGAATTCAGCGACATTCTATCACATTTGTTCAATTTACGTCGCTCCTAATGCAGATAGCGTATTGGGCTAAGCGGGATCTTAAAGCGCGTGGAAGGGCGAGTAAAATGCACTACTAAACTTCTATGATAGGGCAATCAGAGTCCCGATTAGATCATTTTATATTTTGGTTAATATAAGAATTCAGCGAAATTCTATCACATTTGTTCAATTTACGTTGCTCCTATTTCAGATAGCGTATTGGGCTAAGCGACATCTCAAAGCGCATGAAATGACGAGTGAAATGCACTATTAAACTTCTAGGGTTGGGCGAACAAAGACCCGATTAGATCATTTTACAAAAAGATTATTATAAGAATTCAGCGAAATTCTATCACATTTGTTCAATTTACGTCGCTCCTATTTCAGATAGCGTATTGGGCTAAGCGACATCTCAAAGCGCATGAAATGACGAGTGAAATGCACTATTAAACTTCTAGGGTTGGGCGAACAAAGACCCGATTAGATCATTTTACAAAAAGATTATTATAAGAATTCAGCGAAATTCTATCACATTTGTTCAATTTACGTCGCTCCTATTTCAGATAGCGTATTGGGCTAAGCGGCATCTCAAAGCGCATGAAATGACGAGTGAAAGGCACTATTAAACTTCTGGGGTAGGGCAAACAGAGACCCGATTAGATCATTTTATATTATGGTTAATTTAAGAATTCAGCCAAATACTATCACATTTGTTCAATTTACGTCGCTACTATTTCAGATAGCGTATAGGGCTAAGCGCCATCTCAAAGCGCATGAAATGGCGAGTAAAATGCACTATTAAACTTCTAGGGTAGGGCAAACAGAGACCCGATTAGATCATTTTATATTATGGTTAGTTTAAGAATTCAGCAAAATTCTATCACATTTGTTCAATTTACATCGCTCCTATTTCAGATATCGTATTGTGCTAAGCGGCAACTCAAAGCGCATGAAATGTCGAGTGAAATGCAGTATTAAACTTCTAGGATAGGGCGCACAGAGAACCGATTAGATCATTTTACATTAAGGTTAATATAAGAATTCTGGGTAATTCTATCACGTTTGTTCAATGTACGACGCTCCTATTTCAGATAGCGTATTGGGCTAAGCGGCATATCACAGCGCATGAAATGGCGAGTAAAATGCACTGGTAAACTTCTAGGGTAGGGCAAACAGAGACCCGATTAGATCATTTCATATTATGGTTTATTTAAGAATTCAGCGAAACTCTATCATATTTGTTCAATTTACGTCGCTCCTATTTCAGATAGCGTATTGGGCTAAGCAGCATCTCAATGCGCATGAAACGGCGAGAAAAATGCACTATTAAACTTCTAGGGTAGGGCAAACAGAGACCCCATTAGATCATTTTATATTATGGTTAATTTAAGAATTCTGCCAAATTCTATCACATTTGTTCAATTTACGTCGCTCCAATTTCAGATAGCTTATTGGGCTAAGAGGCATCTCAAAGCGCATGAAATGACGAGTGAAATGAACTATTAAACTTCTAGGATAAGGCAAACAGAGACCCGATTAGATCATTTTATATTACGGTTAATATAAGAATTCAGCGTAATTCTATCACATTTGTTCAATTTACGTCGCTGATATTTCAGATAGCGTATTGGGCTAAGCGGCATCTCAAAGCGCAAAAAATGGCGAGTAAAATGCACTATTAAACTTCTAGGGTAGGGCGAACAGAGACCCGATTAGATCGTTTTACATTAAGGTTAATATAAGTATTCAGGGAAATTCTATCACATTTGTTCAATTTACGTCGCTCCTATTCCACATAGCGTATTGGGGTAAGCGGCATCTCAAAGCGCATGAAATGGCGAGTAAAATGCACTGTTAAACTTCTAGGGTAGGGCAAACAGAGACCCGATTAGATCATTTTATATTATGGTTAATTTAAGAATTCAGCCAAATTCTATCACATTTGTTCAATTTACGTCGCTCCTATTGCAGATAGCGTATTGGGCTAAGCGGCATCTCAAAGCGCATGAAATGACGAGTGAAATGCACTAGTAATCTTCTAGGGTAGGGCGAACAGAGACCCGATTAGATCATTTTATATTACGGTTAATATATGAATTCAGCGTAATTCTATCACATTTGTTCAATTTACGTTACTCCTATTTCAGATAGCGTATTGGGCTAAGCGGCATCTCAAAGCGCATGAAATGTCGAGTAAAATGCACTATTAAACTTCTAGGGTAGGGCAAACAGAGACCCGATTAGATCATTTTATGTTATGGTTAATTTAAGAATTCCGCGAAATTCTATCACATTTGTTCAATTTACGTTGCTCCAATTTCAGATAGCGTACTGGGCTAGGCGGCATCTTAAAGCGTGTGGAAAGGCGAGCTAAATGCACTATTAAACTTCTATGATAGGGCAATCAGAGACCCGACTAGATCATTTTATATTTTGGTTAATATAAGAATTCAGCGAAATTCTATCACATTTGTTCAATTTACGTCGCTCCTATTTCAGATAGCTTATTGGGCTAAGCGGCATCTCAAAGCGCATGAAATGACGAGTGAAATGCACTATTAAACTTCTAGGGTACGGCGAACAAAGATCCGATTAGATCATTTTACATTAAGGTTAATATAAGAATTCAGCGAAACTCTATCACATTTGTTCAATTTACGTCGCTCATATTTCAGATAGCATATTGGGCTAAGCGGCATCTGAAAGCGCACGAAATGGCGAGTAAAATGC